>JAQFZH010000117.1:0-50586 GCA_034695485.1 Entomobrya nivalis | reverse complement strand
TAGTGGTGTATATTTTAGTTTAAAATGAGATTTTCGTCTGAAATTGTGGAACTATTATTACATCTACGTGATATTTCTACGATTTTTGCACAAAATACTGTTCTAAAAGGTGTATTTTTAAAATCGCATCTTTCGCATCTTTTCGGCGTTTTTTCGCATAATCGAATGTCCATTTTTCGCATCCGTTGAGTCACCTATCATAAACAGTTCTTTGTTGTGGGTGACATTTTCATCACGATCAAAACCACTAACCCAACTAACTTTAAAAATTAGAATAACTGAAAAATCAATTGGATCAAAAAAGTTGAATGTAAAGCATAAAAAGTGACTTTGAGAATTTTATTTTTAGTTTGGAAAAGTTTTGCATGTTACATGAAATAGGCAAGGTTAGAGTCTTCTTTTTACCCATAAAGCATCTTTGCCTACCCCTACACTATACTCTATTTTTTATCCCTCATTTTTTCATTAAGTTCCATTTTTTTACTACATTTATAAAATAAATGCTTGAATAAGCATTTTTCTTATTACAATAATATTATATCCTTCCATCTTAAGATTACGGGTTGAGATCAAAAAAAGGATTTACTGCTTCTCCCCGGAAATGAAATAAGAAGGAAAAGAATAAGAGGGCATTTTTCTAGTAAAAATAAAGAATGTGAACGACAAACTCCATCATATCATCATAATCCTTTTGTACGATTTATTTGATCATTTTCTTTTCCTTATTTTTAAGTGGACAAGTCCAGCCAGATTTTCAACTGATTCCATTTTTATCTCAGAGTTCACATCAGACTAGTCTAAGACCAGTTGTTACTTACGACCTTTTTTTTGCTGCTGACCCTCTGCACATTACTTACTTCCAGTGAAAGTGGAGTCGAAGTCTGAACTGAACTTTGAATCACTTCCGTACTCAAAAATGCATTAAAAAGAAGAAAAAAATGAACGAAATATATTAAGTTTGTACATTAACTATGCTTTCCTTTTCTTCAATTTTCTGTTCTGACAAACCCTGTGCAACTGTCTTGTAAAGTTAAAAATGTTACTTGAATTGCACACAGATTGTATGAAAACGCATGTAACTCGTGTGTGTGAGAAGTGTACAAAGTGCAATGAAAAAGGGATTGCATATCTCACAATCAGTTCCAGTACCACCGTATCATTTTTAGATTTGCGAAGAAAAAAAAGAAAGTGACTTGACTTGACTTCAGCTTGGACTTAACAGATGGTTCACATCATTGTTCGCAGACCCTCCAAAGTCATAATTTTCTCGGACAAGACAATAAAACAGAAGAAAAGCTGAATTGAATCCCATGCCCTGTGACATTACTATACTTTCTTACTCTGCTGGACAAAAGAGTTAGATGGATGGACAAACTGGTATTTTTGCTGAATCAGTGGAGAAAATGTGTTACTAAATCTTGAAAGCAAAATTGTAAAACTGAACTATCTACAGACAATCCTATACTTAAATATTTAAGAAAAGGTTATATGACGGGCATCTGCTTTAAATGAAACAAAAGAATTCCAGGATAAGCGTTTTCTGAACAGACTGATTACACTTAATTATCCCTCGCTTACGACACTTTTCTCTCCAAGAAAAATATTTTCAAACTAAATTCATCAAACGACCAAAAAAAACTTCTGATCTGATCTGATTAGTGTGATCATTCACTCCATAAAACAAGAAAAAAGCACATTCCACCACACCACACCAACTCTACCCTGTCAGATAAAAATCAAGATAATCATTTCATCCAAAAACAAAATGCTGCGTATCTTGTTAGCATCTTGTTTTTTACACACTCGTTCGTTCTCTCTCAACTCCCACTTCCACCACCACCTCCACAACAATCCATTCTACAAAACCACCAAAACCTGTCCACTGGAAAATGCGCTTCCAAATTTATCTCTCATTTTCTCTCCAAAAAGAATGCAAAGAATTTTGACAGCAAACGGAAAACAACAGAGTGAATCTTCAACTTCTGGTGCTATATTTATATTGGTCTTCCTAAAAAGCCACACATCAACCGTTCAACTATGAAACAAGACTACTTTATCTTTCCTTAAGAAAAAAGACAGCCTTTTTTATCCCACTTTTATTTCGGTTTCCTCCACAATTTATCCGTCTGATTGATTCCACTGAGCAAAAAAACAAAGAGGAAAATGGCAAAAAGCACCACCGGAAGAAACTGGCAGCCCTGCAGTAAAAAAAGAAGAAAGCTTTAAGTGTGTTCGTGTCTTTTTCAGCTTTGTGGTTTGGTATTTTGGTATTATTTCTATTTTCTCGCATGAGCTGAACAGGATGATCTCAACTGTTAACTGGAAATTCTTTCGTTTTTTTTCTGATGTATTTATTTGAAAATTGCTCTATTTTTCCCAACTTTAAAACTTTTCTTGCAACAAAAGAGCAACATTTTTATGAGTTTCCTTCTTTTTCTGCTAAACCCTTTTAGGATATTTTATTAATTCTGTTCCTGTTGTGTTTCAACCTATTTGCCTGACTTTTAAATCCAAAAATTTCTGGTTAATTCGGTGTGCAACTCTTTTGGGATTAAAAGCAAAAAAAATACGTGCGAAACCTTTGGAGTATTTGTTTTTATTTTGGATTCCAAAAAATAGAGCGATTTTAAAGAGAAGTAGAATGGGAATGCGAAGAGCACTTCCATGTGTTCTACATAACTTATCAAGCACTTAACAAGCTAAACTTTATGGTTTAAAAAAAGGTCCTCCACAAGCTTTGGTGGAAGTGGTGCTGTATGTTTTCTAATTTAACGTTTTTCTATAAGTCATTCGGCTTGGCTTGTGATAATGATAATGCCTACGATTACCAACTTTTAACCTCTTTATTTCTAAAAATCAAGGAACACGAAATGTATTTATCCTTCATTTTTTACTAAAGTTGGTTTACTTTCAAAGAAATATTATTTTTGTTGGTAAATTAGATTTTTTTTATTTGTATGCATTCAATGGTTAGCTAATATACAAATGGGAACATTATTATTACTTTATATGAACCTCTATCTCATCTCATTCGCCAGGCCAGAGAGGGGAAGATTTACGTTATGATTTTTACGATTACGATAACGATCTGAAAAACGCATTAAGTGGAAATGGAATTTGCAGAAGTAGTTCCAGTGGGTGAATGAGTTTATTTACTGTCTTCATCAGTGATTACTATTCCCTTTGTGGAGTGGAGTTTATATAGCAGTTTGGGATTTACACGAAATTATCCGAAATTGGGGAAATACGTAGGAGAGTAAAAAGAGAGAAAATGGTCACAAGAGAATGACATACGGTTATTATATGGTGTGGTCACTGGAGCACATCTGAGAGACCAGAGTTCACCCACCAACCACCAAAAAAAGAAGAGAGCAGATGGCTTTTTACCCATCGACCACCACACACTACCACCGTAATAACCATAAAAGTCATACTATTTTACACACAAACACAATATTATTTTGTGACCCCCTGCACAACACTGTGCTGTGCCGTGCCACAATAAAAAAACAATATAATCATTGGAGTACTTCCTATTATTGGAGAAAACAAAATTATTGCTGGCATTATAAAGCATTTCTTTCTCTTTTAGTTTTCTAAAGGGTCAACATACTCAATTATTTTTATTTTCAACAAAATATAAAAACGGCTGATGATAACACGCGAAAATCTAAATCTTAATGCAATGCAGACTGTTAAACCAAAAGGGGGGTAAATCCAAGTGTAACTGTCACTCTAACTGCAATAAAATCAGGGCAAAAGTGGAAGTAGTTTTGTTTCTTTATATGTCATAGTCATAACTCAATCATAACCACTACCACACCATCATCTTCACCGTCATAATCGCTGCAAAGTTTTGGAATAAAAGAGAAAGGTTAGCAGCAGCAGAAGAGGAAAAGTGGTGCTGAATTATTTGCCTCATCGCACTATTTCTTTCTTGTCTTGGACCTCAACTAAAAGAAAACTTGGCTTTTAGAAACTTTGAACTTGTTTCTATACTTTACTGCTTTTTACTTTTTTGTCTAACCGAGTGAATATAGAGTTAGAAGGAAAGTCTTATCGAATATCTATAAAATATATTACTTTTTATTTTAAGTTACCAAAAGTTAATACAGGAAATTCATCATCAAATCACCAATTCAATATTAAACTATAAATTTGTTTTGCATGAAGACAACAAGATAAATTCTATAAGGATTACTTTACTCCAGTAGTGTCCTTGTCCAAAAGAACTAAAGTTAAAACAAAGAAACTATAATATAATGACAATGGTCGAACTTGTTCAATGTTCTTTTGAAAATAACGCATTTTCTTTATTTTAGGCCGAGTAAAGTGTGTGTTTAGGCTTTAGACTTAGAGAAATAACAACAGCGATAAGTTCCCAAGTTGGTAATGAATGTGATGACGATTTGAAAGTACATATTTTATAATTGTATTAGTATTTATACTAAATACTTGCCAAAATTTGAATGAATTTTATACACAAGAATTTAAAATAAATTAGAAGAGAATGCATAGAAGTCAAAATTAGAGGCTTTTTAACATCGTTCCATATTTCAACACAAGAAAAACGAATCTCAATTTGAGGAAAGATCGTAAGAAAGTTGGACTTCTGACTAACTAATAGATTATATTTAGTAACTTATAAAATTAAAGTATCAAAACCAATTTACTTTGTGTGCGCATGTATTCATAAAATATGGAATGTAAAAAGCAATTAACTTTGATTAAAACTGTCAAATATTTATCATCCTTCATTAATGTCCCAAGTTGTTAATAGAACAACCATAAATTAAGGCTTAAGCTAGCTACAGCTACGAAATGCTAAAAAAAATCACAAGCGTTTTATTAGGCTCTTCGCATACTGGACAAAACTATTAAACTGCAACTTTATCGTCGTTTGCTGTTATACAAAAACTCTTGTTAGTTTCTTCCCATAATTTAGTGTGCATAAAATTAAAAACTTGAGAAGCTTTACTTATAAAAATCAAAAATCGTATTATTACCAAGCACGGCACCCGTCGTGGAAAAGGTTCTTCATTGGAGACCCAAGTACAGAATAGCTTGGAGTCCCTCAGTCCTTCGTCCAAATGAACCAGACATACAAAACTTTTTCAAGGTCTTTCTCACGATGCCCCACGATTATTTGGCCAAATTAAAAATAGTAAACTGCCGTTTTACAGAAAAATGAAAGCAGATTTTTCATCAAAATGAAGAGGAGGATTCTAACAGTGGTAATGAATGACTAATCTCAACTCGTTACATACCAAGGAGCTTTTCCCTCTGCAAGATGTCTGATCAAACGAATCATAAACTCGAAAATTACCCACGCCACACCCCCTACACGATGATACAATGATATGAAAGCTTTTTTTCACGAACATTCTTTTTAATGTAATCTCACTTTCTCAGGGAATAGACACTTGAAATATAAAATGTAAGACAAGGGCAAAAAATCAAGTCAAGGCGGATCCTCCATAGCTTCCTTTTTTTAGTAATTTAACTTTCTCTTCTTGTCAAACTCTACATAGTCACGATGCAATTGCTTTCACCTCAGAAGCCATCGCATAGCCACACTTTCCCTACTTAAAAAAGGGAATATAGCAAAATGTTGCTTAAAAAGTAGCAGCGGTGCAGTGTATTGAACATAAAAGTAAACTTGAAGATAGCCCTTGCGTATTTTACGTCTCTTAAGTAAAAGATAGGCAGTCGTTCAATTTCTCTTTTGTCTAGATCCAAAATGTTCTTTTAATGCTGCGGTCTTTCTCCACTGGGGTTTCCCTTTTTGTGGTTTGGCTTTCTTCACTTTCCTCCTTTTTACCATTTTGCAGAGAAGAAAGTATACCTGTTATAAAAGGCAGTTAAGATATCAGTAATGCAATGCAGCCCTTCAGATTCTGTTTCCTTTATATTTTCCTTCTTAAATCTTGGCTTCTCAGGTTTCCTCAAGATTTCAAATCAAGTCATGCAGTTCTCCGTATTAGCACCCGACCCATTATAATATATAGCTATGTGAAAGTATAAATAGTAGTTTTAAAGAGAGTATTACAACTCGTTTAAATACTCATGAGACGTTAGTTGAAAATGGAAGTCTTTATTGAACTGCTGCTGTCTTATTAAATGGGCAAAATTTACGGTAATTGCAGTTTAGCCAATCCAATCTAAATCCACTGCAAACTGCAGCATGTTTTCTTGGTGAAAAGGTAAGGTGTACTCCTGCGAGTGGGAAGGAGAAAGGGTTTACATTGCAAGAGAGGAAACAGGTAGTCATGATCATATTGATCATCATCAGTCTTGCTTTAAGAATAGCATATAAATTCAATTTAAAATGTGTTCTGGTTCTGATATAGGAACAGGCGGGGGCACAGTGAATTGATTTTCATGGAGGCATGCATGCCGTTATTGTACCATTTTTTAAAAACTATTTGCGTCATTACCAGAATATAGATAGAAATAGTGTGTTTATAAATAGAAATTGTTGTTTATACAATATACACATTACATAAACGACCGTGATCTTTAATATTTCTATTTTAAATCCCTTCATTTGGAAATAATTTGTTGCGTCAAGAACAACAAACCACGCTATAATCCGCAATTTATCGAACCTATTTTTGCACCCACTCCTTTCTTCACCTTCGGGGGGAACACACGGGAAGAGCGAATTAATGATCTAGACTCTAGGCCACAACCTCTAAATATGGCAATGAAAATAAGTACTTACTTTAGTGTCAAATAATTTAGTTCTTTCATAATGAACAATTAAGAAAACCTCAATATTATCACTATCATCGCAAATTTTATTTTCACTCTGAGCTTCAGACTTGCTGTCTATTTGCAAGTTAATGTTTTAACTACATAATCAATTAAAATAATTGTCAATATCGCATTAAAAAACTACATTTTATCAGGTTCGTACATTCGTCATTCATTTCTCATTTGGCATCATCGTTTTCTTTGTCGTGATAATATCACGCATCACGCCACCACCATTCACTGTACACCGTATGAATGAGTTGAATGAGTGAATGCGGCAAAGAAGCCGGCTATGCTATAACAGGTGGTTGTGTTTTCGTTTTGTGTTTTGATGACAATGCAAAATGCATTAATGCATGTGACATGTGAGGGTGGGCGTGTGTTGTTGTGTTGTGTCTAGAAATTTACGATTAAAAAATCTATCTCTGGATAATTAATTAATTTGTCATTGTCAGTTTGAAGTGTGAATACACTGACATAAGATCATCTTGAATTTCCCACTGGAAAAGTCAAGTCGAACAATGGCGAATCCATCGTTTCGGATACTTCCAAAGGAAGTGACTCCAATTAATTATGACATTGTGTTGACTCCCAATTTCAACGACTTCACTTTCAAAGGTGTACAGACCATTGATGTTAAGGTAAATATTTAAACACACACGACTTGTTTCTATTTTTAAATTTGCATTGGCGACTTGTTTAGAGTAAAGTTATGTTCGATTTTTTGTTTCATTGAAATTTTAGGTGAATCAAGAAACCAGCCAAATTGTTATGAATGCTGCTGAACTTACCGTGACTCAAGGTGTTTGGCATGATAAGGCAAGTGGAACTGAGCAAAGGGCTTCAACAATTGAATACAACGTGTGGTCCCAGGAGACGGTCACACTCAAGTTTGACACGCCACTACAGAATGGATCGACTGGAAGTTTGAGCATGGAATTTTCTGGCATTGTGAATGATAAATTGAAAGGATTTTATAGATCAAAGTTCAAAGGGCCTGATGGGCAAGATCGGTACAATTTTGTGACGCAATTTGCGCCCGTTGATGCCCGACGCTGTTTTCCAAGTTGGGACGAGTAAGCAAATTTACATAACCAAATTCTATTCTAACTACAATTTTTATTTCACTTTTTCCATTCTATTCAATTATTTTAACTTGAGTTTTAACTATTGTTCGTCTTTTTAGACCAGCTTTGAAGGCAACATTCGATGTCAGCTTGGTCGTTGACAAAAACAAAGTGGCTGTGTCAAATATGGTAAGTTTAAAGTTTACTCACGGTCGGTGGTCATTTTTTAAATCCAAAGATAATGTCAGTATAGTAATTATGTATTATCATTTTTTGTTAGCCTGTCAAGTCAATTTTACCGGTTCCAAGGGATCCTTCCATGCACACGGTAGCTTTCCAGAGGTCCCCAATCATGAGCTCTTATCTTGTTGCATTTATCATTGGAGATTTTGATTATGTGGAAACAACTTCCATTGATGGCGTTTTATGCCGAGTTTACACTCCGCTGGGTAAAGCTGAACAAGGGAAATTTGCGTTGGACGTAGCGTCAAAAGTTCTGCCGTATTACAAGGACTACTTTGGAATAGCTTATCCTTTAGTCAAACTTGATCTTGCTGCCATCGCTGATTTTGCTCTTGGTATACACTTCTAGCTTGAAATAATATTTACTTCACAATTTTTTAAATGCATTCTTCTAATCAGAGTGGCATGTCAAAAATTAAAATTACAGGGGCAATGGAAAATTGGGGTCTGATAGCTTACAGGGAATCATGTCTGTTAATTGATGACAAACTCTCGTCCGCAACAAGTCGTCAAAGGGTAGTGCTGATTGTTGCACACGAAATAGCTCATCAGTGGTTTGGAAATTTGGTCACGGTAAATTATAAATCTGAAGAAGCATATTTAGCTCACTTTCATTAAATGACTCAATTAAGTTAGTATTCCTTACTTATCTTGCTGCTCTTTGTAGATGAAAGACTGGTCAGACTTGTGGCTCAACGAAGGATATGCAACATTTACTCGTGCGGTTTAAAAAAATATTTTTTACAGATCTTGCCTGTCAATCGAAAATGAAAAATTATGTATTTTTTAGAATTTCTTGCTGCCGACATCCTGTTTCCTGAATATGACGTGTGGACCCAGTTTGTGAGTGGCTATTACTGCCGAGCCCTGGAATTAGATAGCCTTGAGAACAGTCATCCCATCGAAGTGCCCGTCAATGATCCCAGCGAAATAGATGAGATATTTGATGAAATTTCTTACGACAAAGGAGCTAGCATCATTCGCATGCTTTACAACTACATTGGAGAAGCTGACTTCCGGAAAGGAATGAATATGTACTTGACAAAGTATCAGTACAGTAATGCTTGTACAAATGATCTTTGGGCGGCTCTTGGAGAAGCTAGTGGTAAACCGATTGAGGCTGTAATGGGAACCTGGACAAGACAAATGGTAAATATTTAACGTTTCAATCATTTATCTACATTAGTTCAGTTAAATCAGGTCACTCGTATTTTTCCATTTTAATTATTCCGCAGGGATTCCCTCTAGTTAGGGTTCTTGCTTCACGACAAGAGGGTACTAACCGGGTGATTGAACTATCACAAGAAAAATTCAGCATGGATCCAAGTAAAGTGGATAGTAAATATCATTGGATGATTCCTTTGACATTCTGTTCTGCATCAAACCCAAAAGGGGCAATCTACTCTACTCTGATGGAAAGCAAAACGCTGACAGTTACAATTCCAAATGTTGCTGAAAACGACTGGGTGAAGGTGAGTTACTAATACTAATTTTGCTACATCAATTCTTTAAAAAATCAACATAAATTATTTTATTTCTACCCTAAATCTTTTTACAGCTTAACCCTGGAGCTATTGGATTCTACAGAGTCCAATATTCTGCTGAAAATTTGGAACAATTTTTACCTGCGATTCAACATAAATTGCTGCCTCCTTTGGACCGCTTGAATTTGATTGATGATTTATTCGCCTTAGTGCTAACTGGACAAAGTTCCACTTCTAGTGTACAAATTTAATAAATAAATCATAAGCAATTGGTTTTCATTTAAAAAAATCTCTGTGTATTTGATGGATTGACTCACACAGGTCTTGAAGCTTTTACAAGCATTCAAGGAGGAAGACAATTACACTGTATGGTCCAGTATTAACAGTATCCTGACTAAATTGCATTCACTCATCCAGTACACGGATTCTAATGAACTGTTTAAAGCTTACGGAAGAAACCTTCTGAGTGTCATTGCAGAAAAAATGGGATGGGAAGCCAAGCCTAATGACAGTAGGACTAATTGTTGTTACAATTTATAAAATATTGTATATTTTTTGTAACATTACCATTTTAATTGTCAATTATTAGGTCATCTTGAAACAATGCTTCGTCCGCTTGTCTTGAATGGAATGATTGGTTTTGAGCATGAAAAGACACTTGAAGAAGCCAAGAGACGATTTAAGAGTCATTTGGTGGGAGAGAATCCAATTGTTGCGGATCTCCGACATGTAGTCTATCGTGGCGTAGTGTCGATGGATAGCGAAGAAACATTGGATACATTAATAAAGGTAAAATTTGCATTTTAGCAATAATTTGTTAATACATTTCGCGAAAGATTGAATATACATTAATTTTTATGTTTTTATCAATAGCTATATCGAGACTCTGACATGCAAGAAGAAAAGGGACGAATTGGCCGTTCTCTGGGGGCTCTTAAGAGTTCCCATTTATTGAAGAAAGCCCTGGAATTCTCCATCTCTGATCATGTTCGGACACAGGACTCGGTTTTTATCATTGTGTTCATTTGCATGAGTAAGACTGGTCGGGAAGTTGCATGGCAGTTCTTCAAGGATAACAAGAAAACTTTTCAGGAACGATATCCCGTGCGTTAAAACATAAAATTATAGAAATATCATTTTTAAATGTACAATGTATGCAAATTTATTATAATTACTCATCTTTCTTCAGGGTGGCTACCTAATCCCTCGTCTAGTGAAGTTTTTAACCGAAGACTTTGTCACTGAGGAAGTAGCTGCCGACGTGGAAAAGTTTTTTGCTGAGAACAGTTTCCCTGCAACAGAGAGAACTGTGCAACAGTCACTGGAGAGTATTCGCATCAATGCAGCGTGGCTGAAACGGGATGAGAAAAATATTCAAGAGTATTTGCAAAATGTTGGCGCTTATAAAGTCTGATAATGGCAAAGGTATTCCATTATATGTATGGATCTTGTGTGCACTATTTCAAAGTTACCATTTAGTGATTATGATGTAGAACGGTGACTTGATTTGCTTTAATTTTGTTTACTTTTCTAAATCTGTGATTAAATTGATAATGGTCAGTTGTTTCAATAAAATCTTAATATTTAGAATGTTAAAGTTCGACCAATATGGTCCATTATGATTATGGCTTAGTAAAGAGGCATGGTTTAATGTTGCCTAGTATAACATTTTCAATAGAAAGTAGGGGGACAAAATGGCTACTTCCGTAAAAATAACTTTGAGTTGATCTCCCTTTATGCCCATACATTTACTCCATATTACACCCATATATTATGCCCCATTTTACACCTCTATAGTTTAACGATGCATTTTTCACATATTAATTGGCAACCTCATTTTCACCAATCCATTCTTAATTTACACCCAGCAAACATTCTAATTTTGATATGGCTCGCTGTCAGCTCCATTCCCTCTGCACAAGGACAATGGTGGGCCACTGATCCTATCCGGCAAAATAATGTGCGTGCTAATCACATGCCTACGTTAAATGATTCCTGTGATTACCGGACGTACATAGATTTCTTCAAAGAAGTAGCTTCTAGCAGTGATAGCGCAACCCCCTATAACAAAGTAGTCGGCAAGGAATACTTCGATCATCCACATGTACGCCTATAAAATAGAAGAAGTACGCCAATCGTTTTAATTTTACTCCTTTGCAAAAAGTCTCAATGTTTTTTGTACTTTTGAAGGCAACCAAAGAGCATCCCATAATTATGAGCCCCAGATTCCTTTGCATCCGCACAGACGGCGACAAGAACATTGACATCAACCAATTCGACTGCCTCCCAGATCCTCTAGACATTGACAAAGTGGCAGGCTACTGTGGTTGTGGTAGCCGTTGGAGCCGTATAGATTTAAATGATCAAACTCGAAGTTACATTGGTTTAAATACGACTTCCCATTCTTATGAATACTACGCGTACAACGGGCTCGACAAGTTTCTCACAAAAGAACGGGTACCTGGTACAAGGGATCAATTTGAATGCGTCGCCGGCAGATTTGGACACTGTACACTGGACTTCTTCAAGAAGAATGAGGGCTGGAATATAACCAAGTGCATGAAGGGATTTAAATGTAGAAACATTTCTGTTTGGAGCCCAATTAAAAAAACATCAATTGTGAACGTCTATACGGGGGAATGGTATGGCTTGTGCATAAGCGATGAGACTCCGGACGATTTGTTGGATCCTTTTGCCAACTGTTCACCTACACCTTATCAAATACACCTTTTTAGCTTGATAGCCTGTACTGGAATCATTTTTCTTGTATCAACATTCCAAAAATTATTAAGTAGCAAAACCCAATAACGGAAATAAATAATGCAAACGAATAATGGACATATGAAGATAACTACCTATGTAAAATATAAATGATAGATTAGATGATTTATGAGTAGAATGAATGTTATGTAATAATGTAGGGATTCAAGCACACTTAACTAACTGCTCTTGAAATATTCAAAGTAAACGATACTATTTAATTCACATTCACAAGTATAAATTATGTAAACTTTAAACATATTTTCACTACAAAAAAACTTTGAAACAAATTTTCTTATTTCTGAACACGTCCTAATTTAAAGGTTTGTCGAAAGTATACCACTAATTATGGAGAATGTTTTCGTTTCACCATTGATGAGATCCTCCAGGATGCTCAAAACCACAAACCATACAGATGTCCTTCTCGGGTTCTGGCTCTGGGGTTGGATTACGAGGACAGCTCGGAGGTCGTCGAGGTCGAGGGGTAGGACTAGGACAAGGACTGGGACTTCTTGGCTGAGGTGTTGGGGACTTGGGCGGGTTTCCTCCTCCTCCTCCAGGTGGCTTCTTAGGTGAGGCTGGAGGATTGCAAGGTGGGTTTCCGCCGCTCGGTGGTCTTCGTGGATTATCACCAGGATTATCATTATCATCATTCTTTTAAAATAGCATAATTTTTTACTAATTAATTAATTAGTTATTAGGAGATAATAGGATGTTAAAGCAAACCTACGTTTTGTTGCCCAAACCCAAGCCCAAACCATCCATCTACTCCACCATTAAAGTTAGTCCAAAGTGCCACTAGATAATTGGCAAGGGCAATGATGAATGCAAGTATTGCCCAACCTCTAATTAGGTTCCAAACTTGCGCAGAGCAACCGAGCGATTGTCCCCATCCGTCATATGACACTCCGAAGAACATGATTACCACGGATCCAATCATTCCACGATAAACTGATTGCTCTAAATCTTCGTAAGTCATGTTACGTATGATAAGTCTCACAGCGACATAGACAATAAAAAGGAACCAATAAAATTTGCCAGCAATTGTGTCAGATGGAAATGGAAAAAGGTCCATAATTCTGTAGTAAACGTGATGTTTGGTAGTCTCAATACTGGGGTCAATTAAAATTAAAATTAAATTAAAAACTACGAATAATGGTTGGTTATCTTAGTTCATCTTATCAACCATGGCATCGCTAAATACTTTGACCTTAGATTAGACCCCAAAACATGTCATGAGGACACACTTACGCACATGAATTTCCCATGAATTTCCCATGCCTGCCGGTACCGGTGCGTGTAAATCTCACTCAACCTTTTTGTCTTTGTTCATTTCAAAATAGTTTTTACACGTACACCGAAAGGTTCAATGTACCCTGTGCAGTGTAAACAATGGCGCAAAATTCAAATTCAACATAGGTTTAACATCTCTGCAGGTAAACAACACAGTCATCTGGAAAAGCATCTGCTTTTGAATGTTTACAAGTTCCATTTTTTCTTCTCATTCAGCCAGTGGCTTTGGGAATTTATATTTTAAAATTGAAAGTTAAGTTAAGTGCATTAAGTTGTGATTAGTCATAATGGGAGGCTCTGTGTCAGCAGATAAAGCTCCTCCACCACCTTTCTTTACACTAGATCCGTCAATTTGCAAAACTACACCAGATTACTTTAATGGAAACTTGACGGCTGATCCCCAATATGGGTTTGAGGGGAAGAAGAGGAAGGAACGAGGTAATTTGTTAAAAGCATGGTTAAAAGTTTAATTCTGGTTTTATATTATATTTGGAAATGGTGGGAGGAAGCTAATGAATTTGTTTTGGTAATTTGTTTTAGTGATGGTAGCCACTCAAGAAGAAATGGAATCAGCTAAGGTTCCTCTCCATTTCCGGGACTATTGCGCTCATAAGTTCATTGGTTTGGAGAAGTGTAAAAAGGACAAGTTTCCTTTCGTCTACAGATGTCATCCTGAGAAACATGAGTATGAGCATTGTCAATTGGAAGAGTAAGTTAACTATATTAATGCATCGTTAAACTGGTGATTAGGTTTTTCCCGATATTTTATGCTTTTAATTGATTGTTGTTTATTTTTGTTTAGTTATCTAATCCGAATGAAAGACTATGAAAGAGAACGACGCCTGCTGCACCGTAAAGTACGAAAGGAAGCCAAGGCACAAAAGGCTGCTAGCGCTGAAGACTAAAACGTCTAGTTTACTTTGAGTAGTGTGTTCCGTAGAAAGTAATCACAGAACTAAATCAAGTCAAGTGAAACTTCACTGTAATTGTAAATTTTCGCCATACATTTCAAGCATTCTTTAGTTAATAACTTTTTAAAAAAACGAAATCTTTGTTACTGTTCAAAAATGAATGCTCAGTTGGTGAACGTTAGATACATTGTGGAAAATATGTTAACTTTATTCAAATTGATGTTTGCAATCACCGTATAGTTTGTAAATATATTATGCTAAAACGTAAAATGAACTTTAATTGTTTGGGTAGCAAGTTATTACTTCTGCATCTTATCTTATCAGTTGACTTCAATCAAATATTAGAGAGAATGACTTGGAAATTTCGTCCTGAAAATTCACAATTGAAGAAGAGTGTTTATATTTTTAGTTTGATAATATGTACATTTATATAATAGTTAGTTACTTAAATACCTTTAGCAATAGAGTAGCTTCATACGCTTTTTGAACCCATTCAACCACCTCTGTAGCCGTCGGTAGTTTTATTCTTTGACCTGAATCGCCTTCTGCGTTACCATTTGGTTGTAAGTATTCCAGCCACAATTTTTCCAAGTTTTTCTGGAAATATTTAATATTTTTTTAAAGATGGGGGTTATTTAATCATTGGGAGTATAAAAGTTAGCAATGTATGAGCATGAACATACCAGAAATGCATTTTTAATATGTACGTTTAACGGCTGCAATTTAACAGAACACCCCGAAGGAATTTCCAGACTTTGAGTACCACAAGCCTGTAATTTATTCTCAAGCTGCGAATGTACTTCATAAGGATCTAGAATAATTACAGCTGGAGTTGAAACTGCCTTGGTCCAAACTAGGTCAATCCATTTTTCAAGGCATGCCACCGAAGGTTCACAGGTTGCGCTATAGTAGGCTACAACACAACTTTGAGGAGTGTTATAGGCTTGATTAATTGAGCTGGGAAGTTGACCCTATTTAGTTTAAAAAAAACATTTTTACTAGACTAGATTAGATCATAAATTGGTTATCAACTGATCATACATATTGGAAATTGGAATAGCAGTTAGCTTACTTTGACTATAACCATTGGTGGCAGTAGTGTTCCATTAGCAAGCATTCCTAAAACCACTGTGGCGTCACAGTTTTTAACTGATAATTTTTTCAGTCTTGAAATTCTACTTTCTTGTCCATTATCCTCCTCCCCATCACTTTGATGACCTTGATCATCCAGCTTTAATTTACTACTCGTTGGACTCACGAAACTCAGTGGAATTTCGTCCATACATCCAACGCAACTTCCAGGAAAATGTGTTAAGAAGTCCCTAACTTGATTCTTAAATTGCCCCACTTGGCATTCCAAAGCAGTTGGTAAGTTATCTTGGTAGACCCCGTAATCCCAATTAATTAAAATGTGATTTCTCTTGAGGAACCTAAGGACCCATCCAGCTGAGGCTTTAAATGTTGGTTTAATTTCCACCAGAGCAGTTTGCGCATAATTTTGTAGATCTCTGTACGAAACAACTTGGTTATTATCGTAAACTTTGAGAAGCCATGTGAGTACCAAAGCGTCTTCCTCTTCATGCATATTTTTGGATGTCATCTCCCCCTTTTTCTTGCCCATTCTTACTTGGAATCTTCTATACCATCCATAAGAGCATTCAATTTTCGAACGGCCATGTTCTCTGTATATTTCTCGAGCTTTTTCACGGACCTCAGTACTGGGCACCTTTCTAGGATGTTGGCTTTCAATCCAGGTTTGAATCTCTTGCTCCACTTTCGCATCAATTTCCTTTGGCGTTGGTTTGCATTCATGAGACTGAAAGTTTTTCATTTCTATTGAAGCCGCTGTGAGAACAGGTAAAGATTTGCGAAGCTTGGAAAGGTTTTTCCTTCTTGATTGTAGTACAGCAGCTCGTGCTCTTGTACTGCTGTTGGGTTGACATTTGGCTGTGGTGATCCACTCAAAAATTCTTTTCTGGGAAATGGAGAATAAACGAGCAGACGTGCGTTGGCCAAGTATTTCAGCATAGTGGCGTACCTCTTCCTTGAATTCCGACGGGTACTGAAAAATAAAGGTTTAATTATTAACTTAAATTATAAATTCAATTAAATATGAATCAAAATGACAAATTTTCATTTTGTTAATTGTTTCATGATTGTTATGCTGCAAAAATGCCCATATGCTTACAATTTAAAAAAACAATCAATTCTTTAAAAACGTTCAGTCTTTTTATTAACCGTTTAAATATTAAACACAATTTTCTAATAGAAATTTAACTATTCTTTAACATAGCGCCTTTCCCCAAGTTCATACATTTCTCTGCGATTTTCACCCGCTCTTTCAACGCTTTTAATTCTTCCGGTGTCAACTTGGAAGTAACAACAGAGCCATCACTTGTTGTAATCGAGGTTTGAAGCATAAAATGGCTCAAGAACAAACGCAGACTTTCCCTGAATAAACCAAGCTTTTCTGCCATGGCCGGTTTCATGAAAATCTCTTGCATGTTGTCAACTTCCTTCTGCATAAGTATTCCTGTGAGAATCCTTTTCAAGAATTTCAGCTTCACTTTATCCATTTCAGCGTATTCGATGACTTTGAGGGTGGAAAGTGGGAGGGATTTGTCGTTGATTAGGTGGACAAGGAGCAGAGCTAAATTTGTGCGCTGATGACTTGCCAAGCTGTCCAGGTCCTTGAGACGGTCCCAAAGGTTAAACTGTAGTGCAAGCTGTACGAAAAGATTTAATTAAACCATGCATACTGTAAATTTGTAGAATTTCTGCTTGTAAATCGTGAAAAATTTGGTTAGTCATTTACCATCAATTTTCTGTCCATCGCACAAAACTTGGATACAATGTATCCATAAAATGGATTATACTTCTTTTCTTGAAGGCAACAATGTGTGGCAACATGCATTATTTCTCTGTCTTGATTATTACGTAATCCTAAATGGTTCAGTTTTTCAAAAGCATCCATGTAGTCCTGAAAAATATAAAACATCAAGCTATGTTAAAACTTTCGCTTTTGTAGAATCAATCATGATTTATCAATGTTACTTTGTGGCGATCTTACCTCGGCTGTCATTAAAATACAAAATATATCCCTCCTCGTATCCGTATTCATGCCTTGTTTCTTTGCTCTCCTCAAAAGCTTAGCATGCTTCAGAGCATCTTCCGAACTCATAGCAGTATTATTTGAAGGGTCTTGTTCATTTTGTTGATCTGTTTGTTTGCCAGCCCAAGCTGAACCAACAATCCACCATCTTCCTGCTTTGTCGGCTGTAAAAAAGGTTGGAGAAAGAAAATAATTATTCATCTTTTTAAACTTGTCATAAATCAAATGTCAAATTTGTTTTGAGAGCGGAAAGAAAAAGTACTTACCATTCAAAAGATCTTGCAATCCAATTTTCAACTCGCTAACATAATTTCCTGGATGCAAATGACTTTTTAAAATTTTCTGCAAATGTTCTCCGAACGATGGATCATAATTAGGAATTTTAGTCATGTTGTTGTTTCGGATGGCCATTAGGATTTCCAGCATGAATTTGACCTTTGCACTGCTAAAAAATTAAAAGCAATTTGCATTCAACAATTTTGTCTCATGTTGTTAACCCAAATGTACACCTCCAAAAAATTATCCCAAATTTACCCATCGGATCCCGACTGCATTTTGGATGCTTTTTGTTGGAGTGTTATAATCAAATTTTTCAGAGCAGCTGGATCATCTTTCCTCAATCTGAACCCAATGCTACGAAGAACAGTAAGAATTAATTCTACGTCTTTTGATTTAAAGCTATCTCCGAGAAACTTCAGAATGTCATAAATCAGGCACGCGTCCACTATCTGAAAAAAAAAACAAATGAAATGAGCAAACTGACATCCCATCGAACAAATATTAGGTGTTAAAAAAATACTATTTTTAATGCTTACCTTAAAATGGTAAATGAATGAAACAATTAGTATCAGATTTTCCAATTGTTTATCTTCGTCATTTTGCTTTCTGTCCAAATCATCATATTTTGACTTGAATTCTTGGACAAACGACTGAATAAAAAAGGCACCTGAGCAAAAAAAAAAAAGATTAATTTGTTAGCACCAAAAAATATTTAAGCGATTAAAATATATAAGCAATATAATTAGTAACTTGTCTTACCAACTTCCGTTCCAACATTAGCATGCAAAATCGCAATGAGCATTATATGCTCCAAAACTACTCTTTCTGGCATAACTGCATTTCTAACTAATGCTACACTAAGAAGTTCCAACATTGTTTGATTCATTTCATTTCTGCTGTTTGTCATGTACAATTCTTCGACCTTCACAGAAAAATACAAATATTACACAAACATTAATTAATGATCAGTATAACAGTAAAAAAATGAGTTTATTGGCATTTTGGTGCATTTTACCTGAGTAGCTATACTATGCATATTATTCTCTGACAATCTGTTCAATAATCCCTTCAACTGCTTTGCTATCTTCTCCCTTTTCGATGGATTCCCCCGCAATGCTGGAGGAATATACTTGCCACTACTCGCAGCAACAACATTTGTAGATTCTGTAGTGTTTTCTAGTGTTGTATTACTCAACTACAAACAAGACAATAAACTCCAAAGATTATTACTTATTTTACCCATTTTTATAACAATAAGTCTAACGACAGTCGAATTGTTAACTTACGACGGATCCGTCTTTAGATCTCAGCCTGCCATAAATATCCTCCCACACTCCATCATCCTCCTCCTTTTCTTCCTTCTTTGCTTTAGCCTTTTTCTTGGGTTCCTTCAGGATCTTTTTGGGTTTCTTCTTTTCTTCGTCACTCTCCTCCAAGTCCGAAGCATCTTCTTCATCCATAGCTTCATCATCATCTTCGGAAGCATTTACTTCTTCACCACTACCATCGTCAATGTCTTCAGCCTCTGAATCTACAAAGCCATCTTCTTCATCTTCCTCCTCCTCTTCCTCCCCACCCTCTTCTTCATCCATATCGATTTCCGATCCCTCTTCTTCATCTACGTCATCCATTTCCTCCCCAAGATCATCCATCTCACTACCCATGTCACTCTCATTTCCTTCATCATCTGAAGATCCTTCTTCGTCATCTTTCTTCTTCTTTTTACTGGTTCTTTCGCATATTTCTAACAGGACTAAAAATAATAAAAACAAATTAATCGAAACGTTCAAAACAGAAAATTAGTAGTACGTAATGAGAAGTCTATTTTTTAACTTACAATCTAATCCATCAGTTCTAAATGATTCCGGTATCGCTGCCTTCTTGTTCAGCTTCAACTTTTTCGACAACTGGTTAATATACTTCTCTTCCTCCTCATTTTCCTCAATCAACCTTTTTCTCCTCACCTCGTCCTGTTCCTTTCTCATTTTCTCCTTATCAAACTTCAGCTCCTCTGCAAGATCAATGCTTTCCTTCCCCTCCAACTTATTTCTCACAGCTTCCCTCACAAACTTTTCATCCTCATCTTCCTCCTCCTCCGATGATTCCTCACTATCCCCTCCTTTCTTTTTCTTCTCCTCTTCCTCTCGCTTCTTCTTTGCTTCCTCACCATTCTTAGCTCCTTCTCCCTTCTTCTTGGGCTTCCTTTTCTTCTTCTTTTTCTTTTTACCCTTTCCTCCAAGTGCCTCCGCTGCCTTACTCACCAGATCCTGTCGACCAACTTTCGCCAGCAAGTATTGATGTTTTTGAGCTTTCTTCATTTTTCTTTGTTCTTTCCTAAGTTCCTTCCGGTTTTTCACACTTGTCAGTGGACTTTTCATGATCATCGGCGGTTTTGTAGGAGAATCCTCTTTCGAGTTATCTTCCGCATACGCCCGCCCACGCAATATTTTTGCCTTATTTTTTCTTCTATTTTTCCCTTTCTCCATTGTTAACAGTTTAATTAACTTTCACAAGTTTTAATTTTAATTGTTTTCAAAAATGCAAATACACAAAAACATGCTTTGATGTTTTCATAAACAAAACAAACACGTGTTTACACATTCATGCACTCATCCTTATGCCAATGGACTCTATGCACTATGCATTGAAAATCCATATCAATTTAGTATGCGCGCTTTTTATCACAATGCCCCTAAAATACTAACTTTGCCATTTTGACAGGTTGTTGGTGAATGTCAAAGCAAAGCAGAGAAACTCGAAATTCGCGATCGTGACGTTTTTTGCAAGCAAGCTATTATGCATGAGAGTGAAAGCTTTCACTTTGTCCGAAGAATTTGCCTTTTTCCTTTATGAAAGTTGATCCATCCCACAATTTTTAGCTGGAATGGAATAAAAATTAAAAAAATATTTAACTAATTAACCAATTTAAATTTACTTACAGTTATCCTTTTTTGATCCGTATTATTTGCACCTTCAAATGTCCCATTTAATTCTGGGTTTCCATCAATTTCGGATGCTTTTCCGCCGTTGCACTGGGAAAATCGTGACCACCAACTTATAAACCAAGGAGTCTTTGTGGAAACCTGTGATTTAGCAGCTATAATTATCGGTTCCAGGTTTTTAATAAGCTTCTCACGGAGAATATTTGAATTAGTATCTTTAGTTAATGGGCTTTCCAGCCTTTCCTTTTGCAGAATCGTCACAATTAGCTGAGTAGTTTCATCTTGTTTTGTTTTCAGTGATGTTTTCGATTTTAAAGCAGGTAATTGTTTTTGAACATTGTCATTATCTTTACCACAGGTAGATTTATGTGGAGATTTTTTAAATTGGTTCACTTTCTTCAGTTCCGAGTTTCGTTTTAAATTATGTACCCAATCAGAAATGGTTGTGGGATGAACTTTAAACTTGGCTGCAGCAGCAGCAATTGTTTTCTTTCCGTATTTACAAGTTTTGGAAGGGGTCACCTTTTGATGCTCAGGTACTACAGGGGAATTCCCATTTAAGTTATCACTACCAATTTGATTGCTTTCTCCCTCTGCTAAATATTTTAACACTTTTGCTTTAAATTGAGGAGCGTAGCGCTCAGAAGATAAGTTTTTATGATGATGATGGTGTGGAAATTGTTGGGAATTTAGGTAAGATGACGAAGAAGGTCTTGCATTGGATTGTTCCATGTTACCTTTACCTTTCCCTCATTAAGTTTGTTCACTTTACAATGCGATTTTCAAAATTTTGGTAAAAAATCAGAACTTTTATCCAAAATGAATGCAGACAGCGGATACATTTTTGAGTATTGAACATGTGAACTGTGAACATCTGCTTTCCTTTTGTGGGCGAGATGATGATGATGATGTTGTAAATGATCTTTTCGAGATGCATTGCGCATAGCATAAAATATAATATATTCAGAATTCTAACAAAACTGCTTCGGCTAAATGTTAAATGATTAAAACTGATTATATTTTTTTAAAAAGATTTATTGGTAATGAATGATTCGTGTTATCACTGGCTAAATTACATGTAGAAAAAAATATTGTGACAATTTGTTATTTTCATAGACAAAAATAGGTATCTATATTTCATGAATATATTTTTGGTTTTTACTCTAAAAACTAGTTTTGATATTACATCTTGACGATAAGCTGCACTCATTAGTTCACAATTTCATCTAATTAACTAAATTATAAAATATAACTACAGTACTACATAAATATTAATTTATCTTTTGAGTATAAAACTGTTGCAAGTTTGTGTATTTATCGTAAATTATATTGAGCTTTTACTTAATAGCTACCCCCACAATATGTGGACTAATCATATGAATTAACTTTGAATCCTGATTTTGAATCTCACTGTCCAATTCAAATGTACTTATATCCACATCCTTAAAGCCTGATTTCACAATATCGATATCAATTGGTCTAAATCTGCATCCATCATGAAGCCATTTCCAAAGTCCAACACAATTCGCCATTCTTTGAAGTTTCCAAAGTTTAGTGTTCGTTGGAGCCAAAACGTGTTCCAGGAAGTAAAAATGGCCACTCTATCAAAAATGCATCAATTCAAAAAAATTAACAGATTTATTAACAGACAGTTTTTAATCGTTTTAAAGTTACAATGCTCACCGGCACGAGAACCCTCTTAATTTCCCTCAAAACTTTGGAAACGTTTTCCACACAACAAAGCACCGTAGTAGTCACTACAACATCCACACTATTTGAAGATATCCCTCTTAGTCGCTCCCCAGGACTGACCACAAAATTTTCCAAATTAATATCCGGAAACCTGTCAATGTTATCCCGAAAGTAATTCAAAAAATGGGGACTGGGATCCACAACCACGAGTCGACACTGTTGCGGGTAATATTTCAGATTTGAGCCGGAGCCTATCCCAATCTCCAAAATTCTTATTACGCCTTTGTTCCTCAAGTCAATTAGATTTGAGTCGATGTCACTGAGATCTGCGAATAAAGCTTTTTTGATTGGTTCAATCAGCTCGTCGTGGAGTTCACTGAATTTTTTCAGGTATTTTGCGCAGTACCTGCGTTGTTAAATGTATTGAGGAAATTTAGTTCATTTAGTTTAACTTCAGATTATCCATTTCATCCACTGGGAAATTAGTGGAAGTTTCTTACCATTGTCGAAACACTTGAATCCTGTCCGTCATAAACATAAATATTCCAATACAAAGTATTGCAATGGGAAGGATATACGTCCAGATTGTATCGCGGATGTGCACATCCACTCGTGCCATTTCTCGGAATGTTTTCCTTTTCCTTGCTTCACTTTTTGGTGGATCTTTACACTTTCACTTTGCTAAAAGAGTAAAAGCTGCTGCTATAAAAGGATAGCATGATACTCAAATGAGAATATGCATTAACTTTTACACATTTTAAATTAATTTAATTAAATGTGTGGGTTGAAAATGATTTCAAAAAATATTTTGCTTACAAAATATGCAACTCCACAGATAATTTATGTGTTCCATATACTTGTTGTTTCTCTACCAGTGCAGATTTGCTCACATTATGATAGCTTCGAGGTGAGGATAACGAAGATATGATAAGAAATGTCAAAATAATAACATGAATCACTCGAGTTCACATTTGAAGTTTGAACTCTGCACTGGTGACGGTGATACTGATCTTTATAACATTCCATTCCTCACCATGATTTAGTCGTGTGCCATGTTATGAGTGTGCCTTGATATGACGTAAATAATTCTGATTTATTCTTATTTTCAAACTAATTAGTTAATTAAGAAGTGATTCTGGGAAAATCTGAGTCTGAGAAAAGAATATTCAGCTGGTTTGGTTTTATTTCACAATATTCAAGTAGTAATGTATATAAGAGTGGCACTTGGCACATGCCAGGCCAAGCATGCCGGACATGAACAGGATGTATTCTTTCTTCATTCTTGATTCTTAAAAAATATTATGATGATCATGGTCAACATTCATCAGCATTCAGCTTCATCTGTAGTGCATATGGTCGTTTGGTCAGTCGACATTTGACATCCATTCCCCAAACATCGTAAACACATTAATGGATTTTTTGCCCATTAAAATGTTCATTTAATTTTAACTCGATTAATAAATACCTCTGGGGGGAATTGGGGATACTGGTTTTAAAATGATTTCCTAAGAAAGCTTTTGCCGAAAATTGAAAAGCAAATCATGAACTTTATGTTTGTTTGAAAAGAGAGAAATTTTAAACGCTCTATTTTCTTTTTTTGCATTGTTATTGCCCTTTAATTGCAAAAAACAGCAAGATATTTACTTCCAAAGTCATAAAAATCTTTTGAGGTTTTTTTTACTACCCAACCCAGCCATCCATTTTATGACGGTTTTTTACTCATAAATTATTTTTATGACACTTATGTTTCTACACCAAAACTCGTTCATGTCCAACCCCCTCCTCTTGTTATTCTAAATTAAAATTCATCCATTACACATTATATCCTTTGCAATTTTCCCAAATTTATTCTTCAACTCTCCGTTTATTTTTTATACTTCTGTTTTATTTTCAGGGATGAACATTACACGACACACATTCAGGAAATGTAGGAGTAGAAAGGGACAAAAAGGAGTCAAAAGTAAATTTGAGACAAGAGAAGTCTGTAAAGCTAATATATTTTTTTTCAACAGACCGACCATAGTCTCTATATTCAATTTCAGTTTTATGCCTTGTCTTGTCGGTGGACGGACGGAGTGTCTCTATTGCCATTCACCATTGCAAATGCAAGCATATTAACAGCACCACCAAAACAACAACACCAACACCACCTTCATTTATTCCCCATTATCATCTCGTTGCATCCTTCTCCAGCCACAGCTCCATCCGACAAAACCCTACAAAAATAATTAAATTTTCACCAAAATTAATCGTTCAAATAATCTACAAAATACTTCTCAGTGATCATTACACCTTTCCTGAGAAAATTTCTCAGAAATATTTAACTCATTCGTCCAGTTTCCTGGAATAATCATCAGTTATAATAGTACACTTGCTCTACATCGGACATTGAACGTAAGTCAATATATTTCCCAAATTTTTACAGCAAATTTCCCAGAAATTTCCCCCAAACAATTTCCCTTAATTCCCAGTATACCCCTTGGAACAATTGCCAGAACTTTAATTAAATTTTTCAGTGAATTTCTTTTCAATTTCAGTGCCCTCATAAATTCTGGAACATTTTCCCCAAACTTGTCATCCAGTTTACTTGCTTATAAGGCTGAAAAGGTGAGAAAAAATTTAGCCAAGTTGGCCATCATACATTTCTTTGTACTATTCAGGAATTTTCCGGCACTTGTTAACGTCATTTTTAACCGTTTTCAGGGTAAAAGTTCATGGCATTTTTTTTCTAGGGCTCTCATATCATAATCATATGAAACTATACACTCATACCACACAAAAAAATCATCGTTATCATCATCTTCAAATTTGGTTGTACACGATGAGTAGTAAGCAGAGTTTAAGTACAAGGGCATTTTATGTATATTACTCACAACTCACAAACTGCAGTGTTTTAGATTAGAACAGAGTACAAAGATGTTTTTCTCGAGAGAGAAATACAAGGCGAGGAATGGAACCTCATAAAATCCTTGTCTGGCAAGCAAAGTAATAAAACTCCATACGCCATATATGCCACGCACTCCAAGTCCAAAGTGTGAAGTGAGTGTACATTCAGAACGTGAGTCAAAAGGGAACAATTGGATATTTTGGAAAAGGTATACTCTATCTTGACGATTGGGTGACTAAGTCCGTCAGTGAAAAACTGCGCCCCTGAGATAAGCCGATATCCTTATCCCTTAGAACAATACTTTTGAATAAAATGTGATAAAAAGGGTTAAAAATGAACCAAGTGAAAATCTCCGCCTACCATCAAAAACAATTATATAATATTTAAGGTAACATTAAACATAGCTGCAATAAATTGAATCAAATTATATTGATTTTCGTGACTTTTTACGGTTAACCATATCATTATAAATGAAAAATCAGTCCAATTTGGTTCAATATATTGCAGCTATGTTTAAAGTTACCTTAAATAATTTTTTTTGAATTTGGTGGTGGGCGGAGATTTTCACTTGGTTCATTTTTATCACTTTTTATCACATTTTATTCAAAAGTATTGTTCTAAGGGATAAGGATATCGGCTTATCTCAGGGGCGCAGTTTTTCACTGACGGACTTTGTCATATCACCATCTTGACTCTTGAATACTCACTGAAAGTCCCATGCTCAACCCACGTTTGTGAGTGAACCATTCTACATGCAATATTGAATGTGAATATTTTTAAACATGTAATGCTTACAGGTACACATGTAGTAAAAGGATAAACTGATAGTGATATGTTGTATGTGCATAAGCAAATTATTCTGGTTAGTTGGTATAAAGCTGAAAAGCTTATATGATAATTTAGAAAAGGAAATATTGTGTCTGGTAAGCCAGTTTACTTGAATTGGATATTGGATACTTTGAATGTATATTGTATGCTCGTGTGGTGACCGAACGAGCTAAAAAAACAAAGTTCTATCTTGCAATGTAGTTTGGGATATGGGAAAAATGGAAATGAATTTTGTATGGTTTAAAAAAAAGATGTAGTAGGGATCTTTGTCTTTTTTCTCATACGAAGAATATTGAATGAAATGGAATACACATTCCAAAAAGGCACAAAGCAAAGTTGAGCTATAAAGCTGGTTGGCGGAGAAGGTCGAAATTGTAAAAAAATTAATAATATTGAAGTTGGAGAAGCATCGGGAGAGGAATCACGACGAATGGCGAAGTAGTTTGCTTTTGGGAGTAATTCGTGTTTTATTTTCTGGGGATATCATTTAATTTAGCGTTTTTTCTTAAAAAATAAACCTTTGCTAAAAATGTGGCGAACAGAAATTGTTATCCTCCCCAAAAAAATCATAAAAGAAGACATTTGAGTACACTGCAGTGCACGCCATTGAAGTTACCTTGATGTTGTCGTCAGTTGTAAGGTCAAGGTGTCATCGCACAAATACTGACTTGATCGCTGTGTGCAGGAGTTAGAGGTGAGGTGCAGATTTTCATAATTTTAAAATATTTTTGGTGTAAAACATTGTACAAATTAATTTGCTGAAAAATCATGAGAAATGATTCTGCATAGCGTACATTAGCAAAAGTAAAAGTATAAGAAAATGTGCCCATTTTTATATAGTTGAAGGCGGTGAAAGTGACGAACTAATTGTTTCATATATGGTGTCACAAGTTAGAGAGGTAGAAAGTGATCTTCGTCCTTCAGTCAACGGCATTCTTGGGTGAAAATTTTTTGTGGTCGTCGAAGAGCAGGTATGTAATATGTAATCTTTGGATATCACGAGTTATGAAGATGAAGATGAAATGTTAAGATTTCATTTCGAGATGCAAGATGATTCATGAATCATGATGTTAAGAAAGAGACGAAGCAGAAATGCATGTCACATGTGTCAGTAGCTTTTTTGGGGTCGGGTCGGGTCTTTAAAAAAAATTACAGCCTACACGCTTGGGAAAGCGCAGATCTTCAAATGATTTAAATTTCCACTAATTTTCTGCTGCAGCTTGCAAAAGTGTGGAAAGTTTTACGAGTGTCGAAGAAAACGAACTCGTTTTACTGCGGCGCTATTTTCAATTTCTAGCATTGCATTTGCACATGGTTCAGAACGCACTGTTTATCGGATTGGGTGCGATGAGTATACGTTTTATGTATTTATGAATGCTATGATAATTTAGCATGAAACGTTCAAGTCAAATTCAGATTTTATCAGATAAGCTGTAATTTGCATATTTTGGGAGTAGTCTCATGTCAGGTCAGGCTAGGAACTGAAAATGACTGCAAACTGCAATGATATAGCGAATCGAGCTGTTATGTTCCCGAGAAGTTGGAGATTAGAACAGAAATCAAGTCACAAGTAGACGGACGAAAAAGGTTTGCGAGCCAAAATTGAACGTGGACACAAGCATCGCGGGTTAGGGTTCAAAAAGAGTATTGCTGTATTTAGATCTTCGTTCGTGGGTTCTGGAAAAGTAATCATTCGAATAGTTTGTAACATTTTAGTGATATTAATCAGGATTTTTGTTGAATTAACTGTAATTTAGAAGTTTATTTATTGAATTAGCTGACTTACAATAAAATTAAACGAAAATTACCTGTCATTTGCGGACTGCGTACAGAGGTATTTGCTAAATCCTGATACTTTGCTCGCTATTGTTATTATTCACTCAAGCGTGAACATGCATTTACACAATGCCGTCCGCTGACCAATCACATGAGCGTTTTCGTTTTTGTTCGGCGAGCAAACGTTACAAGTTTCTCCCGGTTTGACTGTATTTGGTAATTGATTTGCTTTTGACTCCAACAGTTTCAAAGATTTCTTCTGCATTTCTCTCAGGAATGGTTCTTTCCGTGTAATTGTTCAATCAAATTAAGGACTACGATTTTTCTAATTGTAATTGAAGGGTTTTCCTTGAATTCTAACCGTTAACTAATTTGTTTGTATTTTTGTTTTTGTAGTTAATATCCTTAGGAAGGAGGAGAAGCCATGAATTCTTCGGGACCTCCTGGCTTAATTCCTCGGGGTCAGCAAATTATTAATTTACAAAGTGGGGGAACAATTACTCTGGGGCGACATGGCCAACCTGTGACACTTGCAGGAGGTCATGCTGGAGTGGTCCTGAACAGCGGTAATCAAAATCAAAACCAGGCTAATATCCCTGGAGCTGTTCGCCGGCAAGGTGTACCACCTCCCAAATGTAAGCTAGCTTTTAAAATCAAATACAATTTTAAAGAAAGAATTGAAATTCCAATAACTATAAGTCATTATTATTCCAAGAATATTTATCATCATGATGACATTATTTTATTATCCAGTGATGCGGTTAAGATGTCGCTTTAGACCCTTACACGACGCCTACATTAAAAACGGTTCCATTGTTGAAAACGATGCCGATGTTATCTTTCTTTGCGGCGATGGGCACCAACTTAAAGCACATAAGGTCATTATGGCATCTTCCAGCAAGTTCTTCGCCAAAATATTTGAAGACCAGGTATGTGTCGTTGATCTAGAAGCTGTACCTATTTACAGAGCTGTAAATTAGGTAGAATGCCATGCATGTTAATATTTTTCAAATATATATTTTTTTTGGTTCCAGACGAATAAAATGGCCATCGTCTCAGTGCCGGACGTTAAAGTTGACGTGATGAAGCTAATCCTTCAACTCACTTATCGTGACAGAGTTATTCTAACCATGAGGCAAATCAAGGAAGTTGGCGAATTCATTACGCTCTTTGGAATGGCGTGGACGCAGTTTGGCTACGAGGAGTACAGCGGTGAGGAGCAAATGTCTGCTATACCCATGCCACCAGTACCCATGAAGCCAGTAGATCTCCCACGCCCCTCATTCGCACCATCCCCACAACGTCAACAACCACAAGTTGTTCGGAAAATTGTGAACGTTTCTGGAGGACGTATAACCATGTTGCAAAATGAGACCATTAATGGAAACGAGGAGGAGGAGTATGTGTTTCAACAGCAAGTAAGTTCTAAAAAGTGACACGCTATAAGGCAAAACTAGACTGATTAACTATTCCAACCATATTTTTTCAATGATTTTCTTATTCCACAGGGCCAGGGCCAGAGTCCTCAGGAACGCCACTCCCGAAAAACGAGGCTTACTCCCCGAGCCGGAACTGAAGGTGACGATATCGTTGAGCAAGATGAGGAGGAGGATCCTGAAAGTGTGATTCAAACTTGGATGTCAAAACTGGGTAAACGGGACGCCCCATTAACATCAACTCCTTCTGCCGGAGCTGGGACGGGAGCTGGAGCAGTGAAAAGAATGCGTGTGGATGAAAGTGGAGAGCAGAAGCAACTAAATAGCTGTTCCGTTTGTCGTCAAATGTTTAACACTGAGACAGCTTGGCGTTGGCACGAAGATCGTCACGTGGGTCACAAAATGTTCAAGTGCAAGTTTTGTGACGAACTAAGTAACACTCCAAAAGCTTGTTGGTTACATGAAAGAGATGTACATGGATTCAGCGGTCTTCAGTTTTATACTGCGCAAAACCAACAACAACAACAGCAGCAGCAGCAACCTCCTCAGCAAGTTACCACCCACTCCATTGCACAAAGATTTGCGAATGCGGCGCCCCGTCAAGTGGTAAATCCCCATAAGTTTATCGGTTCTCCAGGTCAGCAACTCTCTAAACGGATCAAAATGCAAACATTGAAGAAAGTGCAAGCCCAAAAGAAAAAGGCAGCAGCGACGGAGGGAACAAAGCTTTCCAACATTGGAATCGGTGATCCCAACGGATCTGAGAATCTTCCCGTCAATAAACTGAAACAGTTGCACTGGCTATACGTCTGTGAACGCTGTGAAAACTGTGCTGATAGCGCTTCCAAAGCTACCATGCATTATAACCGCTGCTTTCCCAACAGAGAGAAGAAGTTTGAAGAAACTGTGAAGAAATATAGACAAGGATTCTATGGGAAAAGTATCTGCCCACTTTGTTCCAGACGGTATCCTCAGAATAATGGATTTATGATCCATTGTGGTCACCAGCATCAACAATACAGAAAACTATTTACTCACATTGGCAGTGAAGATCAGTTAAAATGTAATGGTTGCAAGAAACAGTTTGCGGAGACTGTAAGTTTCCACGATCATTTGAAATGTACAGAGGGTGGAGTACATTACTGTGGATTGGGACCGGAACCTGCTGATGATATTGCTGAAGAGTCGACATCGACCTCCTCCAAACCAGCTCCAGTGACTCGGTCATCATCTGAAGGGAAACCTGGACGTCAGAGCAGAACAAAACGACCAGAGTCTCCGATTGAAAGTAAAGCTTACAAAGTGCAGTTCCATACTCCTCCAAGAAGTGCTCGTTTGGCAAGTCGGGTTCTAGCGGAGGCACAAGCAGAAACGGCAAAGGCTAACCAAGCTAAGGCTTCGCAAATTAATTTTCCGCCGGTGGACTGTCCAGTTTGTGGAGACAGTGATTTGCCTAACATATCATCACATTTGCAGACAAAGCATAAAGATTTAAATGTGGATGTGACAAGAATTTCTTCGGAGTTGTTGCGCTGCAAGGGCTGCACAATAACTTTTGACATTTGTGATTTGCTGGATCACAAGAATTGTATGGACCCACCTAAAGAGACTGCTGCTGTTCCTGACGATGAAGAATCAACTACTACCTCCGCAAGAACTGTAGCTAATTTAAGAAGATCATCTGCCGCTGCTGCTGCGACCACAGCTGCTGCAAGCAAGCCTGCTAAACCCGCACCACTTGTTGTTGACGTGGACTCCCTCCCACCTGGGGTTGGACGGTCCCCTATTGAAAATATCGAAATTGAGGACTTGCACTCAATTCAAGCTATTCGATCTGCGTTGAAATGTTTAATTTGTGGCACGACCGCTAAGAAACTCGGCGTCATTGCGGATTGTTTGCGAGCCCATGGCATTCATCGCTGCTCTCTCTGCTTCAATTCATATTGCAACAAAGGAGATTACGCTTTGCATCTGAAAAAGTGTCATGGATCGGGATCTAACAAGCTGAAGTGCCCCTTGTGTCCGAAATCATTTGCCAATGCTGGTCAAACTTCTGGTCACATGTATTCTACGCACTGGCTCCAAATGCTGAAAGAAAATGAGGAAGCGATGAAAAATGAAGAGGAAAATGCTGAAGTAAAAGATGAAGAGGCAGAAGTGAATGATAAAGAGGAAGGCAGTGCGGCGGTGGATACAAGCGGTAGCAATGAGGAAAGTAAGGAGGAGGAAGAGGGCGAAGGCGTCGAGGAATCGAAAACAGACAAGGATGAAAGCGCTACTGAAGTTGACAACGAAAGTGGAACGGCAGAGAAAGAAGAAGAAGGCGAGGAGGAGGAGGATGACGATGAAGATAAAATGGAAATCGACGAGAGTCCTCAGGGTGACGAGACAGAAGCAGTTACAGGAACAGCGGAGGACCTTGAGAAAATGTAGAGATGAATAGTCAAAATTTATGATGGGATCAGCTTATCATTTACCTTACCCTGTCGGTCACATTGTTAATTTTAAAACGTTTTTAGTCAAATCAAATGTGTATGTCATTAGAAAACGTTGGATTTTGTTTTTGTTTGTTGATCTTCACAGATTTAAAACTATGCTAGAAAGTAGTTTAACTCGGTCTCTGGTGAAGATTAGAGAGAATTTTTATAATTTTATATTACTGTACTGCTTATTTTTTCCCTTTATTAATTGTCACCACCAATATGGACCGGGGCACAAACTTTTATTTTTAGTTTTCAATAGTTTTCGTTTACAATATCGTGTTATTCTCAAATAGACATAATTATTCAAGGATGGCATTTAGCAAAAAAAAAAAATTGATTATAGTGTGTGTGCTACAATGAGCATAAAAATATGCATTTATTGTGCAGTTTTATATTTAGTTCACTTCCTTCTGTTAAGTATTATCCTGTTATCTAATATATATGTATGTAACGCACGTATTTTAATTAAAGCGAAGGAAGAAAATTCTAAATCATAATAAATTTTTGTGCTTCGCAAATTTCTAAGCCGCTGTAACTATATGTGAGAAATAAATTAATCGTAACAGTAGTAGTAGATGAAGATGAGGAAGGTATTAGAAGAAGTATGAAAATCAGTATGGTGTGTGGCTACGCTGCTGAATTCTGCTTAATAAATGTTGGATAGTAATAAGAATTACTTTTAAAAATTACACTTGGACTAGGACTACTACTCCACTTCACACCATGATAATGCAATGCGTACCTACTTTCTAAAGATTTTTTCCAATATATCCTTCGTCTATCCTATAGCTGTATACACGTAACTGTATAAAAATACATGGCACATGCACATGTAATGAATGTAAATATTTTTGATTTGCTCGTTTACAATTTAGCAGTTTTTATGTAAAAGCTACATAAAATTTATGTGAGTTTTACTCGAAATACTTAACCATTATATTTTACAAGTATATATGAATCGAAAATGAACTGGGTGTATTTAGTTTAGCAAAGAGCTTATATTGTGTAATGTTAATACTTAATATCAATAAAATACTGAAAACAAAATTTGAAGTAGTCGGTTTTATTTTCATATGGCTAAAACTTGAGAACAAAGCTTCAATTGTGACAAAAAAGCGTCAATTTTATATGATTCAAGTCACCAGTCACCATATCAGATGAAAAGCATGATAGAAAATAATCGATCAAACTTTCTGACTGACCGCAAAACTGAATCTTATCATTCAACGATGACCAAAGACTATAAATTCAGGCTGAGATTGTACCCCGTAAGAAGAACCACCAAGGAAACTTTTCATCGACCAAACGTAGCTTTTGCATAAGTAAAAATGACTAGATTAAAATTCCCATCAAAGAAGGACAGCTGCCTACACTAAACACAGATATTTCAGAGCCAACTATGCCCATTTATGTCTCTGGCTAAACGTAACAAATTGGCAATTAGCAATTCTAGGTATAACTACGTTCATTGAACATGTCCCGGCCACGTGCAACGTCTTTGACAATAAGCAACCCCAGACGGGGCCTGATTCCCGGTGGCAGTGAGCAGTTCAAGCGTTACAAGATTTTAAGACGCCAACAAAACCGGGCAATAAGCTTACAGAGAAACAGCACAAGAAACCGATTAAATGATGATGACGACTCCAGTAACTCTGACCATTCATTAGACATGGATCCAGATGCAGAGATGCAAAAAGTTGTGAATCTCTGCAGGGCTTATGCTAATGATTTATATTTGGTAATTTTAATATTATTTTTTAATATAAAAAATAAACCTGTAAATATTAAACACACTTAAAATCTTTAAAATGTATAGCCACTCAGGGACCAGCATTCCACAAATCTTGTATACTCACCTTTGGGATACTGCGTGTCAACCGTGATGCTTCACAAGGGTTGCAGTGGTGCCAGTAAGAACGAGTTATCTCAAGCAATTTTCTCTTCTTCACCCCCAGCAAATGATGCAGGCGCTCAGGGTGACATGAAAGAAAGTGGTGACGAAATTTGCGCTGACATGATAACTGGATTGACTGCTTTACTTGACTCTATAAAGGCACCCGAAGATTCTTACCTTTTCAAGCACGCCTACAAACTCTACGTTGATAAGCATTACAGGCTAAAAACTTCTTACTTAAATCATGTCAAAGTTATGCACGCGAAGGGAGTGGAGACGGAGGGAATAGATTTCCAGGGAACTAGTTGGGAGGAGTGCACTACGAGATTTAATCGGTGGGCGCATGATGCTGGAGGAAAAATGCTGGGGGCAATGGTGACAAAGAGGATTTCCAACACGAAAATGATTTTTCTCAATCCGATATACTTTATGGGGAACTGGGTGCATCCTTTTAATCCAGCGTTGACCCAAGATATGAAATTCTTTTTGGATGAGAAGGAGTTTGTTAATGTTCCAATGATGAAGTCAGGAGTACTGAAGAATTTGTTATATGTTCCAATAAACAAGCTGGCTTGTAAAGCGTTGGTGTTGCCTTACAAGGTATGGTATGATAGTTGTATTGCAAAAAATATATGAAGAGAAATCATGGAATTAAGTAATTATTTAAAATCTAATTATAACAGGGTGACCATTTATGTCTTACCATTTTCCTGCCGAATAATGTTACTGGATTGTCTGTGATAGAAGCTGCGATGGATTCGATATCCCCATCCGACTACTTTCAACAGATGTATGAGTTTCGGAAAAAGTTGTCCTCTCAAGCTGGTTTTCAAGTGTATCTTCCGAACTTTAAAATTGACTGTACTTTGGATTTGCAAAGTCCCATGAAAGAAGTAAGCGCGATGTTTTTCTCTAAATATTAATATTTATGTCATGCTCAGTATTTTGATTAGTTTAATTTTATGTATTTTTTTGATTTGGTTTAAAGTTGGGTGTAGACTCCATATTCCAGTCGGGGAAAGCAGACTTTTCGGGATTAGCTCGAAATGGAACCAAGGAGCTCTGTGTGACACAAATGCTCCAAAAGGTGGTCCTTGAAGTAAATGAAATGGGGTCGGCAAAGCTTCCGAGTAAGCGATAAAAATAAAAGTTTTCCTGTCATTTAACACTAACTTTTATCTATTTAATAATTTTTATTACAGAACGGTTTAGAGATAGTAACAACGCCACTGCAAATTCAAGAAAAGTTAAATCTATTTCTGGCGATGGAGTTGAAACCGACATCATTGAATTTCGTGTAGACCATCCATTTTATTTCCAGGTAGTAGACGTCAAGTCTGACTTGATTGTGTTGGCTGGCATTTGCAAAAACCCACTTCATGGAAGGGACCTAGGATTCAAGGAATTTCTGGATAAGTATGACATTGAAGTGGGGCCGAAACCTCTAACGGTATCGGGTGGACAAATCAAAGCTTCCGGAGCTCGAGATAAATGAAATATGCGTTTTCTTTCGAAATTATACAAAAAAATGAGTCTTACTTTTAATATATTATTTAGCTAATTATGTTTACTTGATGGTGCTATTTAAATTGTGATGATTAAATAAACATAAGCGACAAACATAATGGATCGTTAAACAAATAAAATACTTTATTTATAGCTCTGCTCAGTCTCAAAAAATACAATCAGTTCACAGTTTATAATGTTTTATTGTTCATGTGCTGCACTTCGCACTTCCATTAAGTTTTTCCAATCTGACCACTTCATTTCCTGTATGCCGCCGGAGAAAGTGAGATCTAAGCCGTTTCGTTGACTTGCATTGTTTCCCACAAACCTTGCATTTAAAACAGGAACAGTATGTTTTACCCTTCCGTATCTTTTTGGGATGAACTTTTCTGACATGTTCTCTTTTTGAAATTTTGCAATGAAAAGTTTTCGAACACTCTTGACATTCCTCTGGCTTTTCCTTTGTATGTCTAGCCAAGTGGTCCCTGAAGAATGAGAATTCCAGAAACCTCCTCTCACAAAATACGCAGTAGTAAGGCCAATCCTCAACCGGAAGATGACAACGATTCCAATGTCGCTTCCAAGCTCTCCTGTTCTTGTACACTCTTCCGCAGTTTTCTTCTTTACATTTGCATTTCTCTTGAGTAACTTTGTAATAATTCCGAGTGAATTCACGAAGATGAACTATTCGCATGTGAAGAAATAATCTGCTTTTATTCAGCACAATCTTTTCACAAAAAAGACAACTGACTGGATCCCATTGTTTTTTGTAGCTGATCTTAAGATGAACACATAAAATATGCTTCCGAAGATTTGCACCAAACAAAAAAGTTTTATCACAAAATTGGCAAATAAAAGATCTCTCGCGAATATGCCTCCGTAAATGTCTCATCATTTCGTAATACTGAGCAAATTTCACTTCCGGACAAAATACACAAATATACGGGCTTTCTCCGGTGTGAATTCTTTTATGTTTACAGAGATAATCTACCGATGAAAATCTTCGGGGACAGAAGGAACACTTGTATGGCTTTTCCAGGAGATGACTACTCACGTGCCTTTCCAGGTTCTTCTTGTAGTCAAATGCCTTGGGGCAAAGTTCACACTTGAAAAGTTGATTTTTAACGTGTACAGCTTTAATGTGTGTTTGGAGGTTGCACTTTTGTGAAAACTTTTTGCTGCATTTCGAACAGTTCCAGGGTTTGCGGCCTGTGTGCGAACGAAGATGAATTGTTAAATGACCTTTGAGTCGTTTGGGACAGTATGGACACTTGTAGTATTTGTCGCCCGTGATTTCATCCCGGAAGTAGGTTGCCCTGTCTGCATTTTTGTAAGCTGGTTTAGGTTTTGGAACAGGGGGTTCCACCTTGGAAGTGATAGTGGGTGGATCTTTTTCACGTTTTCTTTGTATTAACTTCATTTTGTACCGTTGTTAGATAGCTGTTTAAACTTTAAACTATTTTAGAATATTAACGGAATGTTCATGATTACATGAGTGACAATTAAATGTGAAAATCACAATGAATTGTTTGTTAATGAAATTAGGGTAAAATGACTAGCTCCAAATATAATATTGTGTTCAGTTGTGTAGTAGAAAAATGAAAATGCACACATGACACGGCGACACATGTATGTGAGATAGTCTAGCCAGTTCGCGGTATATGGATTTGCTAAAAAGCATGCTAAAAAACGAAATAGATGAGAAGAGAACAAAGATACAAGATAGGGTTGAGTAGCATCACATCCAAACTATGCTGCATGCATTTAATGTGCAAGAAAAATGCATGCATGCAAACAAGAGAAGTTAAGATCACGTCTGATTTTAAAACGTCATACACTGTATAAAAATTATAACATTATGATGAGTATGGGGCATTATTGGGAGACACTCTTTGTGAAAAACCGACTCCAAGGTCATTGCATTACATTAGGTCACCAAGTCACCAAGTTGGCTTTAAATTGACTTTTAAGTTGTATATGAACAGTAAATATTACAGGTATAGAGTTCCTCTGAAGTTTGTGTAAGTGTAGATGCGTTGCAAATTGCTGATTGAATTATCAAGGTGCATACGTACAACGCTTTCTACCCTGCCAGTCTATCCATTATGGCGTCTAGTCAGTCAAGTGATGAGGATGAAGCCTGGTCCCCTTGGAACACGTTAGATGAGACTGTAGTGGAAGTATCGCAGATTGCTGAGGTAGAAAGCAGCTTTAACAGTGAGTACTATACTTCAGATGAGTCCTTCAAGACGCCTTGTCAAAGTTTTGAGTTTGAGGAGACAACTGTTGCTAAAAGTACCGATGCTATCGAAATCATTTCCCAATTGCTGAGTGAATCTACTGCAGAAGGTAACTGCGAAGAAAGCGAAGGTCATCATGATCATGATGAAGAACCACATGAAGATGTGATGGTAGTTCCAACTGAGACTAATCAAGTTACTTTAAGAGAAGATAACCAAGATGAATCCAAAATAATCAGAGAAGAAATCCAAGAGGAGTCTAAAGAAGACTACGAAACTATTCCTGAAGCAGTTCAAGAAGATGGCACAATTACCACAGATGTTTCTTTCACAAGTCCACATCAGCTATCACCCTTCTTTGAAGACAAGGATACATTTGGAGTACTTGTCAGTTTCCAAACCCCTCCTTCTGTTTTCAGCAGTATTCAATGTGGACCACGGAGAAGACCCTCATCCTGTTGTAAATCAGCTAGATGGTGTATTAATCATTACTTTGTATCAACACCTACGCAAATTGCTCCCATACCTTTTGAATTGCCTTCAACGCCCGTTAATAATGAGGAGCAAGAACCAGATACCTCTGCTTCACCAAACGACGAAGATAAAATAAATTCTGGGGCTTCTTGTATAAATTTGTCAGAAGCTTTTGGAGAAGATGATACTTTGGATGATGATAAAACTGCGAACAAAGCCATGATTGAAAGTCATGTGTCCATTCCAAACTCTTTAGAAATACTGCAACAAATCACTTCCGGTATGCCCACCGTCAATGATCGCAATCAAAAGGATGACATTCCTAAGGAACTGAATGAGTTATCAGCTTATCAAAAGTATGGTCTTCGATGGCTTGTTTGGAGGGAGCAACATTTTCCGGAAGGAGGGATTTTGGTGGGCGACGTTGGTTTTGATGCACAGGCAATTTTTAAAGGACTTATTATGAAATCAAGGGATCGTTATCTTCATCAGCCAACTTTAATTGTTTGTCCCAACATCGAAGTTTTGAATAAGTGGAAAAAGAACTTTAGCAAGAAAAGAAGCGGTCTACAATGCTACCTTTATCATGGAAGCAGAAGGACAATGAATGCCGATAAGCTAAAACAATACGACGTCGTTTTAACAACTTATCACATAATCGTCGCGGAGAACCCCAAAAAAGCATCAAAAGTTTTGCATTCCAGCTCATTAATGAAGGTGTACTGGCATCGGATCATTCTTGATGATGCAGAGGAAATTAGTAAACTGAACTTGGTTCGTACACAAGCTATATTGAAACTGGAAGGAAAGCATCGTTGGGCTGTCTTGTGGGAATCTCCACCCAGGCGAAATGTTTCTCCGCAGGACCTTCAGAGCATTGTCAAGTTTCTTCAGTTGAAGCCATTTGATGATGAAGAGATTTGGGAGTACTTGTTCGACGGGGTGAAGGAGTCAAAGGATGGAAAGGAGGAAAGAAATGAGATTGTTGCAGAGATTATTTTGAATAGTTTAATTCCACCGGCTCGTCACTAAAAGTTTCCTTTCATGTTTATGTTTTTAAAGTATTATTACAAGTTGTTAAAAGAGTTGAAGTTCGAAATTTATTAAAGTGAACGTGTGAGTTTTTGAAGTTGCAAAAGTCATATTGGAGTAATCCATCTTATTTCGTTTTAAATCATATATCGCCCATAAGCATCTAATGCTTCTCAGACAACAAAATATATTCATAATTTTCATGCAAAAATTTCATAGAGTATAACATGTAATTTGTATAGATTTTAAAGTCAATTTAAAGTATATAAGTTTTAAAGTGTAGAGAGTTAAAAAAATGAAAACCTATACCCAGTGAAAATTGTGCAAACTTGCTTATAAATTGCGAATTATTTAACTGCAATGGCTAAGCCTAAGAAAGAAAAGCCAGCGAAAACGAAATCAAAAACAAAAGCAGAAAAGGCTGAGGGAGGTAAGGCTGCTGACAAACCTGCAAAGAAAAAATCTGAGAGAGCAGCATCAATTAAAGGTGATCCTATTGAACATCTTGGGGACGATGATGGTCGCAAGGCAGGTAGCATCAGCAGCACTAAGAATGACTTGGAAGGAGGAGTACCAAGAGTATCCAAAGCTGCTAATAGCGCTGAATGGGATAGCGAAACTGTTCGAAATGCGAGTATGGATGGATTCTCTTGTTGCCTTGTTCTCGTAATGGAGGACTCCCCTGACTTAAGTAAGTATGGCGAATACTTACTTCGTGCCGTTGAGACCGGAGTTCGTAGAACGTTTACTTGTATCTCTGGAGCTCAAACGGCGGAAAGGGTTAAACGCTATTTGGCTAGTCAGGGGCAAGGTCAAGAGGATTCTAGTTCTAGTCATATGGAAAGGCAAGAGCTTTTTGCGGAGGCGATCAAATTCAATTTACTTGGGATTAAGGATACTGTGGCCACCGAAATTGATGCGGATCATCAAACTAAAGAGATGGAGTTGGCTGGAGCGAGATCCAAGGATTTGATAAGGTATATTCCTCCAGTGACAATTCCAACTGGTACCTCAGGGGAAGGGACAGGGACGACGACGCCAACAAATGATTGGGAGCCTCCACCGGCGCCACCACCAACGGAACAAAGCGCGCAGCAGAAGAAGGAAAAAGAGACAAAGGCACCAGGGAAGGAAAAGGAAACAAAGTCACCAGGGAAGAAATCGCACCCAGCAGGAAATAAAGGAGCGCCGGCGGCACCACCCGCTGAGGAGGAAACTTCTCTTTTAACTGTGGACGCAAGTGCTTCCAAGACTAAATCTGCGTCATTTTCCAGTCAGAAGATTGGGGTGAAAACGAGAATGAGGAAGAGAGGCGAAGTGCCATTACCAGAGTTTGAAGTTATTGGTAATAAAAATATTACAAGAGCATAAGTATATTAAAGAGTACTATTTAAAAACGAATGTATCAATTTGCCCCAAAAAGATGACTCTCCACCGAAGGGCCCTAGAAGTTACGTTCTACTGCAGGGATTTTACAATCCAGTTTTGATTGAAGAGCTGAGAAAAATTGGGGTGAAAGTTGATGGAATTTTACTAATGACTGATGCAAAGGTTGATAGATACAACTTCAGTATAATTGATGTGGAGGACAGCATCCCTGGAACATTTAGACCGAGAAATGTGCTCCCTCAATATTTGAAGGCTATGGAGAGGCTCTCCCAGAATCCGGAGACAAGGAACTCAGAAGTTACTCAGTTTTGGTCCATGTTATCAGACATGTACAATAATGCGTCTGTGGACTCCACTTTTCATGATATTGCCTTGATGAATTTTCCACTGCCGGATCCACAAAGGGTAAAATATAAATATTTTGAAAACATTTTCATTTCAAAAGAAAATCTTCTTCAGACCGTTATCTTCTTCTCCACAGATCAATTTGGAAAGTAGCGATGGGCTCACCTACTACATTTCCAAAGTGTACGACCAGGTAGCTACGCGTATTTATGAGATGCTCGTCTTGGAGGAGTGGTTCAGTGAATTTACTTCCGCAGCAGATGTTACAAAAGTAACTTTTTACTCATTTATCATTTATTTGACTTTCAAAGTGAAAGTTAGGTTTAAATATATATATTTTTGTGTTGCTCCACATTTCAGTTAATGCCGTTGGAGGCCACTCTTCCCCATGATGTTTACGACCAAATTATCGGTCAAATTCCGTCCGAATGTATTTCAGTTCCAATTATCCTGGAAGCTGTTGTTCAACAAGTAGCCTTTTCCCTGGAAAAGGAAGCTGGTAACCCTGTACCTGAACCTTGTTATGAGGAAGATGAAACTGCAGGTATTATCACCGGGAAAACAAGCTTTGGAACGACAAACTGGGGATTACCCACAGATAAAAGTTCTCATGAGAATGCTGAGGGTAGTGATCACCAATTTCCTCCAGATACAGCTTATGGTTCATCAAATAGTAGATCAAATTCAGTTTCTTCCAATACTGTTTTTAAAATACCCATGTATATCAAAGCTGGTGACTTTGCGAGTATACGAAGCTGTCATTTGAATGGTAAGACTGAAGTTTTTTTCATAAAAAAATTTCTTTATGAAAAGTTATCCACAAATAATTATTTTTTAAACTGCAGAAAGCATTGCAGCCAAAATCGCATCTTGTCAACTTTCCGGGGATATCCGAAACATTCAGGGATTTTTATGGCAGAAAGTTCCAGAGTTCAATCGAGGCCTTTACATGAAGCTACTTGCAAACTTGAACCACTTCATGTTTTTCTTGCCCCCTGATATGATCCAGTTTGAAGGTTTAATTAATAGACTTCAAAAAATTACTGAACAATTGCTTTAATTATATACTTTCTTTTTTCTATAGACATGTTCTACATACTCCACCTTCTTATGAGTGCCGGGGTAGAGGTACACCTGCAAAAACAAGCGAACGAGCAGCGCAAATCAAAATCTGAGATGATGATGAATTCTCTCAAATCCACCGATGTAATTGAGGACGATGGCGTCTATTCTCAAAGCCGTCCAGGGACAGGTGGCAAGTTCCCCGGAACCAATGTTAGCACTGACCACAATTACTTGGCAGTAAATGAAAAGGCTGGAGTTAATTTTGTAATCACTCCAAACTCCAATCATGAACTGACTGTTTCTTCCTTTGGAAATTCTCAAAAATCAAGTGGTATGGACCAAGCTGCAAGGTCGAAAAGCATACTGGAAACTTTTGCAAAGCAGGCCGAGCAAACTACTCCGGTGCAGACGGATAATGAGAGTGAGATGGGAAGCCAACTGAAGAAAAAGAAAAAAAGAAAATCGAAAAAGCATGGGGAACTTGACGTTAACAAGGCGGCTAGGGTGACAACAGTGGGCGCTATTAAATCCGCAGTGAAATATGCTCAAAGTCAAAAGGAAGACATAGATAAGACCGAAGCTGAAATGTTGGATAAGCGGAAGAAGAATAAAAAGTCGAAAAAAGGGAAAAGTAAGGATGATGGAGTCCCATCTGAAAATGCTGAGAAGAATTCGAAAGAGGAGGAAAGCACGAAAAAAGCTAGTGTCCCGACCAGTGAAAAGGGCGACCGTGCTAGTGTAATTACCGGTTGTCCCAGTCGTGCGGTGAATATTGATTCCCAAAATATTGGAATTTTGGGAGATCTCGCAACTGAGGCTCTTGGAGAAAAGAAATCCGGTTTTGCTTCCATGAACTATCCATCAAAGGACACTAAAAGGTTTATAGCTTGTGAAGAGCAGTGGTTTGAAGACATCAATGACACTTCTGTCATCCAAGCTTTGTTGGAATGTCCAGCCCTTTTGGCTATCAATGAAAGTGGAGCTTTGGACCTGACCAAATGGATTGAAAAATATTTGCTTTCTGCAGGAATGGACGTTGGGCCTGGTGACAGTGTTCTTTTGGGAGATCTGAAAAATTGGAATTATGTGGAAGAGCTTGTTCCAATTCAAACTGTTCAAATGTTGAATAAGTGTAGTCAAGAGTATTTGAGTATGCAGCGAATGTACTGTCCGTTTTATGACACTATTTTGTTCATTTTCAACAATCCTGTGCCAACTGAGCTAACAGCAGAGTCTCAGTTTTATTTCCGGTTGAAGACGCTACCGGGACTTCAGCATTTTCTGGAGTATACAATGGATGATCAAAGTGTTCTCAAGTGGATTGAGCAACTGGACTCGACGAAAAAACTAGAAGTGAGCGAAGCGACAAGTATCAATAATTTATTGAATATAATTCCTGAGGAGCAGTGGCTAATGGTGCCCAGCATAAAATATCAAATCATGGTGGCAAACCAAAGGGCATTAAGTGGAGCGTTTAGTTCGGGAAGTATAGGTAACAAATATTATGGACAAATTGGAAGTTATAGTAAAACGGCTAGTTTGCCAGGGAGTTTGGCAAGTACAAGGTCATTTGTAATGAGTCCGGGTCTTACTCCTGGATCAAATGGTAGTCCTGAGGAAGGTGGGGGTACTAGACGCAGTGACACTGTTGGATCTGCAGTTCCAGAGCTGCCAACAACACAGCCGACTTCCACGGAAGAAAGTAAATCCAACCGTAAGTCAAAAGAGAACCCGGTACCCCCGAGTACGAAAGGCTCCTCCAAGCCAGCAAAGTCAGAAAAAACTGAGAAGACCGCTGCAAAGTCCGATAAGCAAAGTCAGGCAGCTAGTTTGGCAACGAAAAGTGGGATAGGTGGTGGCGGCGATACAGCATTAACAACAGCGCAAAATGCATCGGAATCGATATTGGGAGATTTGAGTACTGCGCCAGCAGATAATGAGAATGAGCATGATCATGATCACGATAGCGTCAGAATGCCGAAAGGTAGACCATCAAAATTCAAATTTTAAGTTAGAAAAATAAACTTTTAAATGTAATTGAAAAAAATTGTTTTTCGCAGAAAAGGACCTTGTCAAGTCAACTCTAAACTTTACATGTTACGATCTTGGGAAGCGTGTGGCTGTTGTGGGGAATGATACATTTTTCTTATTCCCAATGGACGGCACTATTATCCGTTATGATATCTCAACAATTGAACCAGAATTCCGAATGATGCAGTTGACAGTTACGAAAAATGAACATCAAACGTTCTTCTATCCATACTACATCCCTCACGATTTTGACTTATCTGCGGAAGACTATGTGGTCTGTCCTTATTTCCACATGGTGCTTTCCAATGGGACTATCTTTGCTTTCCAAGATCTCCGCGCGGAGGAGGCGGCTCCTTACCTGAAAATGAATTTAGGTAAAAAGGCACCGCAACAGAGTCAGTTGTTTTCCTTTGAAAAGGTTCTTTTTGGAAAGGAGGTGGAAGAAAAAATAAATGAGGCGAAAGCAGCAAGTCCAGTGAATGTGAGAGAGGAGGAAGGAGATGAGGGGGAGGAAGAAGAGGAGGAAAGAGGTGGAAGCGCCGGCAGTCATGCAAGTGTTGGAAGTAGGGGTAGTGCTGGGGGGAAGAAGAAGAAATCAGGAGAAAGCGGTCAAAAAAAGAAAGGGAAGGGAAAGGGTGAAGGGGATGGAAAGGATGACGAAGGTCAAAGTTTGGGAAAGAAGAAGGGAAAGGGAGCGAAAGCGAAGGGAGCAAAAAAAGGGCAAGAGAAAGAGAAGCCCACTGAAACTCCGGCTGCTGATAAGAAGAAAGATAAAAAAGGCAAGAAAGATAAGAAAGGGAAGGGCAAAACGGAAGCAGATATTACAGAGCAGGAGGAGGATGAAGAGCTTCAACCTACACCTTCCAATACAGCGGCGGAAATGTCGACGGCGGAGGGTGGAGATATTTCGAAGGGAGAGGAAAGTGAAATGGGACAAATGGCTACGGAAATGATTGATGGGGTACCAGTACCGCCACCCACGTCGGAGGTGGACGATGGTGGAGCAGCAGGAGGAGGGGAGTGGATGTATCCTTCCAGTGAAAATTCGGATGATGAAGCGGAGGCAGCGGAATCGCAAAAGAGAAAACTTTTCTTTGCCCCGCCGTGGGATGATGCGGTGAAGGTGATTCAACCACTTGTTCATGCATTTAATGTGACTCTACCAAGTGGATTGATGGCTACTGTGGAGGATTTAGCGGGACCTCCATTACTAAGAATTGTGAAGCAGTGTTATGTGGGTCATGGGTCGGCAAAGTCGAATATTGAGGGGAGTAGGTACTACACGATGGACGGTACAGTAATCAAGTTCATGTTGGATGGAGGCATTCAGATTTTGACTGCTCGGGGAGTCACCACCAATATTGATGAATTGGCAGCAAAGTAATTTTTAAATCTTTTACTGTAATTTTGAATCAATTTTTTATAAAGAAAATAAAATCTTTTTGTAGTTCAAAACGCGAAGGTGACGTTTCCTCAGCCTTTGGCACAGCTTCAATAGTCAAAATCTTCAATGGAGAAGTGATCTTACCAAATGGTAACATGTGGCAGGTGATCAACGGTAGAAAAGTGGCCCAACCACCAATTTATGTTTTTACTACTGGACCACTGGCAGGAGGAGAAGTGTTTCGTCGTCGCCAGGATGGTGTGGTATATCTGTATAGATATGACGGGACTGTCATAACCCATTATCCGGATGGAACAAGATTTACCACAAGAATGGTTGTAATGGAGAAAAATACACCGGCTCCTCCCACCCCACAAGTAAGAACTCCCCAACCTGTCAATAGCGAAGCAGAGATTATGAAAACCTCTCGCGGAAATTTACGAGAGGGTTCACCTGAAAATGAAGAAGACGAAGAAGAAGAAGAGGAGGAGCAGGAAGGGGAAGGAGAAGGGGAACAACCACAGGAGGAAAAAGTGCCCCAACCGGAAGTTATCCAAATTGACGATGACGACGACGAAGAATTCAGTGATTGGGTGTTTGTCGGTCTAAAGTATATGATTGAGCATCCCAATTATTCTACCGTGTTATTCAACACACTTTCTGGTAACGTTCATCTCAAATTGCCCAATGGGGAGTGGGTCCGTGTTTTCGCTGATGGAAACATCAGAATTTCTACAGAGGATCAATACAGTTTGGATGTGGATGACAATAGAGCATTGTTATCTTATCCGCCTTGCTCTACAGGAAAAGGCTCTTTGCCAAACTTGACCTCTGTGAGATTATGGCATGCTGCTCCACCGGGTTCAAAGAAAGTGGAAGTCGAGCCAGTGGAGTCATCATTACAAGTGCCTGCGGAGGGAGATGCTGGAGGACTTCTACTACCAACAGATGAGCCTGCCAGGAGGGAGTCACAAGCTCTGAACGTTTTGGAACCGGAAGAGGAACATGAACACAAGGAGCATCCCACAGGGAAAAAGAAAAGCAAAGTTCATCACGGGAAAAACATTCATCCGAAAGTGAAGCAGAGAGAAGGGGCCAAGAAAAATAGGGCAACAAGATTAAGCAATGCTTTGATAGGTAAGAAATCTATTACTGGAAATGAAACAAAGGATTTTCCGAAGGATACAAGTACAATGCAATCAGAAGACGTTAATCGAAGGTTATCAAACACTTTGAATGAGGAACCTTCTACTGTAAATGCAATTCCGACACAAGAGCCAACAGCACAGGTTGGTGGTATGCAGCAGCCCAATCCGACGGTAGAGGTTAGCAGACCATCTTTAAGAGAAAAGGGAGACTTGTCAGAGTTTTTAAAGTTTGATGATGAAACTACGTTTTGCAAGTCGGTGGACTCTTGGGATAACCGTTTCCTGATGAATGTCTATGGAGGCACGGTGGTGGACAAGATAAAGATGGAGGAGGGAATTGGGGATATGAGTAAGCAGCAATTGATTGAAGCTTTGTCAGAGCATTCACAGCTGCCAAAAGCCTTTATTTCTGGAATATTGAAGAATACATCGAGTGTCAACTTGGATTCTGCAGCGAGGAGAATGCAATCTATTCAAAGAAATTATCATGAAAGTTGCACTGGAGGTCTTCCAAGTACTAAAATATTTGTGGTGAAACGAGATTTAAGCGCTTTCCAGTATCTTCAAAAGAGTCAGGTGAATGAAGAGATTACTAAAGCGCATGGCAGTAGAGAGTCAATGGTTATGGTGGATCCGGTACCTAGAAGGAATCCAAGAAAGTTTATAACGATTATGAGACCCGTGGAGGAAATGGATGATCCTCATGGAATGTGGACGAGACCTTACATTGAGCCTATTTTTAGACCAAGAGGAGTCACCAATAAGCATTTGAGGGTTGCCACTCCAAATGATTTGAGGTGGTTTGGATATATTCTGAATTCGGCGCATGCGAAAAGGCCAAAGTTTGTGCCAGAGCCGAGGGAAGTGTATAAAGAAAAAAGGTCTTTGGAGAGGATGCAGAATATGACGTCCTCTGATTCCAATCAGGTGACTAGAGGTAGATCGATGATGGAAGATGGGATGATTCCGTTGACGGAGGATCCAAGTGTTGACTATTCTGAGACGGGGGCCAGGCCAACTGTTGATGACATGCGGCAACCGTCATCTCCCAAAGTTCGGATTAGTGATGATGAAGAAGGGTATTCTGCAGAAGAGGAAGGAGAGGATGAGGAGGAGGGGGAGGAAGAGGACGATGTTGGTAAAAAACGATCCACGCCATTAAAGGACAAAACAGGCAGTGGTGGCCTCCATGATGACGACAAAAAGAAAAAGAGTTAGTAAAATAAAAAACTGTGTCGTTAAAAAATTGCTTTTGGGAAATTGTTTTAAGTTGTAATTAACTTGTAGAAAAGGATAAGAAAGAAAAAGAAAAGGAAGGAGGAAAAAAGGGGAAAGGGAAGGAGAAAGAGAAAAAGGGAAAAGGAAAGTCAGGTTCCCAAATGAACACGAGCGATGATGAGGAGGAAGAACAAACGACTGAAGAAATGGAAGACGAGGAAGAAGAGGAGCTTGACTCTGCAGGGTCTATTAGGCCCAGCGTAAAGGGTAGCATGTCTACACGAGTAGGTAAACCGAAACTGCAGGATCTGGAACCGGAAATTGAAGAATATCCAAACAACGTTGAAGATATTAAGGGAATTTACAATTTGGAGAGGGAGCGACGAGCCTCTGGTCTTCCAAGAATATGGCCTAAAGAACATAACCTTCCTTGCAATACAAAGAAAGCCGTTGTTGTAAGAGCTTTCGTGGAAATCCCACAAATTGATGAGAATATGCAAAGGGCATTGCTCGCTGCGAGTATGTCATACGCGGACACTTGCAGAACGGAATCGGCCATTTTTAAAACATATAAAACGGAAGATCCGAGAAGTGCTGAGGAGAAAAAGAAGCAAACTGAGTATAAACAGCAGTTGATTGAAGAGAATATTGATGAAATGCATGTATTGGAACAAAAGCCAGGGCCAGTTTTAAGATTCCATTTTTAATCGTATAACATTCTTAAATGACTTTACTTCAAGTGGCATTCACTACTGTGCACCACTTTATTCTCTAATTAAATATAGTAGTCTAATAAATTGTTACAAGCACTACATAATTTAAGTACTAGATCAAATAATTTAAGTTTTGATCTTACACTGTACAGCTAGCATATAATTTATGTATATTTATATTGTAACGTCACAGCAATCTTATTCTAATAATTGCCCGGCTTATCATCCCAGACGTCTCCATATTTATTCTTGGGCTGCCCATCGTTTGGCTGTTTGAAAGTCCTTTGATCTTGTGCCGGTGCTGCAGGCGGTGGTGGTGGCGCTGGCTGATTCCTGGTAAATTGTCGACTTTCATAATCTATTCTATTTTGACGACGCAAGTCGTCGTATGATGTAGTGGCCAACTGGGGCCTCTTGGGAGGAAGATTTTCATCATCTAGCATTTGATGGGTGGTGTCGTAATTGGATTGTTGCTGGTTGTAGTCATATCCACTGTTGCTGCTAGCTCCTTCGCTGTCAAAGCCCTGCATTGGCCTGGTGTCCCCAACGTCAGAGTACGATTTTTGGGGTTTACTTAAATCTGAGTTTGGGAAAGCAGGTGTTCCTACTGGAGCAACTGTTGCAAAACCAGGTTCCATTGATAAGCTGAGGAGAAAAGTAAATTTTTTGAAGTTAACAGAGATCTAGCATTTAATTAATACTGGTTAAGGTTTTGTCGTCATTAAAATTACCTATCTTGGAACCCATATTGTCCCTTTTTCTTCCTCAAAACCTCTCCCAGTTGACTGTTTGGAAGAGCCATGAGTTTCTCCGCACACACACTTTGATAAGAGAATTTCCCAAGAAAGTAACCAACAATTGAGGCAAAGAACATTTTAGGTCCAGCACCAAATCGTGCGGAAGGCTTTAAATATCCTTTAAAGGCATAAAAAATTAATGATTAAAAACAATTTATCAAATATTAATCAAGATCATTTTTACCATATCTAACTCCATAGTACGCCCCACATCCCAACAGCGTTCCAATTGGAAGACAACGATAATAAAAACTTTCTCTATTGCATTCACGCAAGGCTTTCATCTCCTCCTGAGTGAAACGATACTTCTGCAATCAATTTCAAAACAATTATTGAGTAAATTGCTCCATTATCAAAATTCATAAAATGTCATTGAAAAAATCCGGCTCCTTTCATCACATAAACTTAAATGTAAAAATACCTGCTGAGCATTTTGTTCACCCCCTCCAAACTGTTGTGACTGTCTTCCAGCCCCTCCTGGAGGAAGACCTGCACCAGCCGTTGGAAAATCCGTCATGCCAGTATTACTAGTAGATCCTCCTCCACCAAAATAATCCGTCTCACGAGTTCCAGCTGACATAATGGTAGTTGTTTCCTTTCAACATGTAAAAAAAACTTGTCCTCTTCTTGTGAACTGCCACAATACACAATTATCGCTTTTCCAAGAACCAGTTTAATTGCAGTTTGATATAAATACACAAGACTTGACTGAATCACGAGAAGAGAAAAACATTAATTTAATTCACAATTTTACCGACACAGACACAGAACAAGCATACAAACAGCACAGTCCAGTGCTTCATGTGTATCTGCATCTGTTGAGGGGATATGCAAAATAACATAATGCAGAAGTGTTTTCATCTTTCTCTCCCACGTTTGCAAGATGCTTGAAATGTTGAATGAGCGACCGCGAATGCATGCATGTAAACAAACACATGTGTTTTCTGTTTACTTGAGTGTGTATCTCACCTGCATGTGATCTCAAAGCATCCAATCGAGTTATCTCGTTTTGCGTCATGCATTGCATAACAAGTTCATTTTTCATTCATTTTAATGTAGTTTCGTTCGGATCGCAGATTTTTATATACAAAGTTGGTTTTAATTTTAATTTTCGAAGCAGTTTGCATGTATTTTAACTGATTAAATTTTTATTCATTTCCAGATTTTATTATTTTTTAAACAAGTTATTTTGTGATTTTTCAAAATTATCGATCCTAATCCTGAATAGTCACTTTAATTGGATTCAAGTTTATGCAAAGAGCAATTCTCGGCCAGCCTTGCAAAAAAAGAATAATAATTGGGAAGTAAATATTTTATAGCTGTAAAATTGAGTTGTTTCCAGTGTTTAATTATTTTCATTTAATTTTACTTTCATACCAAAATTTCATTAATCTGCTGTTC
>JAQFZH010000116.1:0-50604 GCA_034695485.1 Entomobrya nivalis | reverse complement strand
ATAACCTTAACTGCAAAAACAATTTCGCTTTTTAATGGAAAAGAATTTGTGTGGGAACTGGGATGGTCCAGCATAATATTTGTGTATTACATTAACACTAATAGCACTTTCCATGCAAAAGCAAACCCAACAAAACTATTACTCATGAATACTCTCAGAGTAATTCACTTTTACAAAAATTCGCCTGCTAAAAAGATCCATAAAACTGGAAAAAATACATAATACGCTCTCATGTTTCAATATTATCATACACATTAAATTTACTCACATTACTTGCCTGCATAAACAATTTTCCTTCATGATTTCATATTATCATCTCCTTTCTGCCCACCATTCTTATATTCTTTCTCATGCGTATTTTATGGGGCATATACACGTGCTATGTAAAACCATGAATCTGTCTTTCGTCCACACATGTACCTATATATACGGCAAATTTTGTAAACACAAAGTTAGCAGGAGTAGCATCGCAGCGTAGCAATGAAAATGATGAAAATGAAGCCAGTTTTGTTTTTCTTAAATAAGTAGTAGTAAAGTGTAGTCAGTGTATTGCATTTGATGGTCATACTAAATATTATCGCCAGAGTCAGCATCATCATCGTCACCATTCATAGAGCTGCATATGTATGAAATTTTTATCCATCAAGCTAAATTGTAAGTAAAGTAATATGCATGTGATGTTGACGATCGTCGTGGTGTGGTGGTGGTGAATGATCATGATCATGATGATGATAGTCGTTGTATCGTATAGAGTTTCTTTGCAAGTTTGGATTGTGGATTGTGGATCCACGTATAAACAAGTTGTGTAAATGTAAATTACTCCAGCACCAAGCACAGGAGTCACAGTCACGATGAATAGAAGCGCATAAGCCAGTTGTTTGATAGAGTTACTTTGTTAAAGCTGGTATTGTCGGTAAGTTGTAAGTTTTGGTATTTTGCTAATACTATTGCCGTTGAGGGTGTTACAAGTAAGTCAGTCCATGTCCTACTCTCGTTCCGTTCTGAAGTGAGCTGATATCTGTATTTTTTTCGTCAATCTTATCCTCTTCCCTGGCTCGGTTGACATAATATGTGGGCATGCTTCCCGTTCTAGTACAAATATACATAACATCATTTTTCTACATCTTCACATACATATTAGCGTATTGTTAAATGCAAAGAGAAATACATATAGGAAATCTTCTCAGGTCACATTATTATTGGTGTCTTTTTTCTCTTGGACCACATGTTTTTACTTGAACGTAACCGTTTCGGTGCAGCAGCAAGAACATCAACAGAACCAGCAGTTTGCCGAGTGTCAGCATACCATATAGTAGAACAATTTAAAGGTTATCCACACCTGCGTATAAAAAAGTACACATATAAATAGATAGAAAACTAATCTGTCAAGTTGAATATATTTCTTAGTTAGTGTAAACTAAACACGCCTTTGCACACATAAACACTTATGGAAAAAGTGCGCCGATTATCGTTTTCCCTTTTTTACGCACTGTCTCAGCGTTTCCTTTCTGAACGATCATTTTTGTAAACTTTTCTCAGCTCCGCTTCGTTGTGCATTGCATTGGTGTGCTGCTTGTTCTTTTTCCGGAAAGTGCCTCATTTTATTTGTAAAAATTCACTTTTACAATATGTGCATCTAGTGACGTGTTTTAATATGCAATACGCTGCATGTCAGCTTGTATGTCAGCCGATTTTCTGTTCAAAAATTAATAGAATTTTCTAAATTTTCCTCAAATTGTTTACAATTATCTGTGAAACCTCATGTTTGGATTTATTGCAACAACTTGATTTAATGGGTAAGTGTGGATATCGATATATCTAGCGATGTTTTAGTAATAAAAGCAATAGAAAGATGTACATGATATATGTTACACTCCATCATAAGAGCCAGTCTGACTATGACCTATTTCATTACATTGAAATAAATAAAGAATCAATTCAAATCAAAAGTTACATTGTACATTGAAATATCACCCCTGCAAAGCAATAACGAACGTGTCATAATCATAAATTTGAGCTGACGGCTATCTCAGGTTTTTGGAACTACAGAAGACATACTGACATAACATTGTATGTATACATGTGCATTGAATCAAAATTCATTTTTCTTAAATTTAGGAATAAATTAGCTGTAGTGCCATGCCAGAAACGCCAAAAATATATTACATTGTCAATTGTACTCATAGAATGTACATAATTTACTAACATCGCATTTTACCTTTGCACGCATCACGTTAGTATTTATACTCTCTAAACCGTAATTTTATAGACTCAAGCAAATTGTTTGTGCAAACACAATGCTATACATGCACTGTCATTTCCTACTTTTTTGCACATTGTGATTGTACTGGTAATAGCAGCATGAGCAATACATTTCAAGTACAAAATACGACGATGATGGTGATGATTAGGGTGATCTGCAATATTTGGAGAAACAAAAATAACCAAAAAAAAGTTACACACTACCTTCATGACATTGCATACCAAATACCGAGTAACAGAATAACCATAATACATACCAAGTAAACCAAGCTTTGCTTGCCTTGACTATATTGTGAGAGAAGATTCTTTTTTATAGTGTACACACACAGTTTCTGCGTTTGGCTGGCATTGGCAGCATTTCAGAATGGGCTCCAGAGACCCATAACAATGAATTGAATATTTTAGTGGAATATAACGTTACTTTTACTTTATTTTCTATAAAAACGACACAAAATACATTGCATATGGTTCTAAAACAAATAAAACTTGACTCCATTTGCACTTTTTTTTTATACCAAGGAAAATTAAGCAACACCCTTTTACCTTTTTGCATACTAAAAAAAACTCTGAAGAAAGGTTTTTTTCCTCTACCTAGCTTTCCCCACAGATTGTATTTAGCTTTAGGATTCACTACAATACCAAAAGCATCCGGTGCGGATGAATGTTTTCGCATAATTACTTTCACTTCCGTAAATATCATGAAACAATCAAACACCATCACTTTTATTCAAACTCAACAGAAGAATGCATGAAGCGACCTAATTACTCCGCCGACCCATTTGGGTAAAGGTCACTTTGATTTTTGCTGTGGTGCTTGTGAACTCTTTTTCTCGGAATCATTTTGTTTGGCATGGTAGGGTATTTGGCATACAATGTTTGAGAAAGGAACGTTACCATTTTATTGCCCAGGTATGATACCAGCGTGCATACAACTTATTGAGTTGGGATGGGCAAATCTAGGAACCATAATTTCAGACATGTCAGAAAATTAAACCTCGCCTCTAAAAGCGACAATAAATACCCGGGGATTCCCTTTCCTCTGAAAAGCCCACAAAAGTACACTAATAATTGGTTGTAGTACTGCCTGACTTATGATCTTAAAAACTTTTTACAAGCTATAAAAAGTAAACAGGAACACTTTCACAAGAAGCCCTACATAATTTAAAGACTCGTGCATCATGCAAAACAAAGTAACAATTCATTCTCGCATAATTTATGGCGATGATTAAGTTTACATGACATGCCATATAAGTTCGTACGTCAATTCATGCAAAAGATAAATTGTTTGGTTATTAATCCCGTGTACTATTTATTTAATTTTTTAAGGAAACATGTAAAAAACAACAACATCAAGCCGGAATGAGCCCGAAAACGGAAAACAGGCCAAAGTCAACGAAGACGGTGTGTACTCCTTCAACCAGTAAATTGTTTTCTTTTTCCGAAGAAGTAATTGTGCTTCATGTACCACGCAAGGCAGCGTTCCAACTACGGACTCCATCAAACCTGTCCAGTAAAAGTTGCCAACTTTCTTCATTATCATCGTCATCAAACAAGCTGCTTCAGAGGAAGCAGCTGCAGAGCATACGAAGGATTTCTGCATATTCTAAGCCTGTCTTTTAGTAGCCACTTTGTCTTGGCATTAAACTTGACACGCACATACTTCTGGAGTCTTCAAAAAAATATCCGTTCAAAAAATACTCTACTTCTTTTGGAGAGAATTACAACAAATAAATGGCATCCAGTACTTTACTAGCAAATGTTTTACTCAGGCTTGTGCTTCCGTTCCTTCTGATAACATGTAAGTGTTTCTTTTTAAAAAAAAATCCACTTTTATGAGTTTTAAATGACATCATGGAATGCAATGGAAATGAAATAACCGTATCTGCCAAAAAATGCAGCTCATCCAATAAAGTGCATGTAAACATGAAAAATTAATTTTATTGTTGTTCTACATACAATGCCAGTGTAAATAAGGAATTAGTCTAGACTATTGCTGTATCCAGTTTAGGTAAACATCAGAAACAAAGATAACATGAAATGCCACGAACTTCTTAAATGAGTCATTAAAACTTTTTCGAAGAAAGAAACGACCCATCATTATCATCACTTATCACAAAACTACGTTGTCTATAAAATGCGGTAAAATTACTGTGCGATAGTTTTTATTGCCATTGTTTGTACAAAACGTTTATGTATTCTATAATGATAACATGACATATAATAATGTGGCCACCTTTGAAATGGGTTTTATACAAATATATGACTACGACACATTTGAGTCATTTGATGAGCCCAACCCAAGAAGAAAATGGTTCTTTGACAATAATCTACCCTAATTTTCTTCAGAATCGTCTCTTGAGAAAATGACTACTAAGAAATTAAGAAAATTGACGTATTTATTAACATGAAACAAAGAGATACTTGACCTACAAATAAATTAAATGTTATTATTAAAACTGGACATTGAAAAACATGCAATTGATTAGGCACAACAATACCCAAGTGACGTGTGTATAAAGTTGTATCCTTGTATCATCATAAAAGTATAGGTATACCTACCTATTTGGCACCACTCACCACTCATAATAGTCTAGAATTTATTTCATGCCCAAGGGAAATTAGTAGGTTTGCGTTACTCACATATTAACTTTCACTTAGAACGGCAAATTAAGTAAAAAAAATACGAAAATAAGAAATGACACAGTGACAAAAACGTTTATGACTCTCTCTTTCTCTTTTAAGCATCAACTCGTAGTAATGATTCGTCACACTTTGACAAAAAAAAACTCTTTTATCGTCTAACAGAACATGGAAAAATCAATATAAGTTGCTCTTTACAGTCAACCTTTTATGTCAAAAGAAAAAGAAAGCATGTATGCGTTGTCTGATGATGAGAATGACGATATGATGATGTGTGCTCTGTTTTAGTACAAACCAGCATTTTCTTGCTCACTCTTCTGACATTATTTCAGACAGCCTATATGAAAATATTTCGTTAAATGGATCTTCAAAGTAGCTCTCCCCCGCAACTTTTTTATATAATGCAGCCATACACCATAATATAGTTACAATGTAAAGAGTCGATCTATCATCTGGGTCAAGTCAACCAGGTAATATGCCGAGTGAGAGAGAGAGAGAGATTTGAATGGAAAAATAATATAGCGACAGGGCACACGTTGCCGTTATAGTGTCCAACCCATGGAACATGATACACAACACACACTCGTCAGTGTAGACATGTGAAAAGGGAAAGTTAGTGAGCTGTTTTGCCTTTCATCAGTGCTTTACTTTCACTCACTCTCATATATACAAGCATATAGAATAAACATTTTGAGGAAAAAAAAGAGGCCATCATCAGTGGCAATCTACTATAAAGACTGGCTGATTACAAGACTAGTCTCTTGTAAAACACGCATTGCAATGATTTCAATGCTGACACATAGGCCATTTCCCCTTTTCATTGTGACAGGAGCACTTCTTATTATTATGAAAAAAATGAGGATTGAAAGATCAATGAAGTCGCATATTTTATATATGAAGTATATAGAGAAGAATAATATGTCTGTGAAGGAAGCAGGACGTTTTATAACATAACATGAAAGGGGAATTTTATCGCATAAAAATCTGCCTGTTGGATGATGATGAATGAAAACATGAAAAGGGGGCTGGTTCCGGTCTGGCAGGAATGTGTGAAAGAAAACCACCCGCACCCGCCCGTTTGCCATTTATTTGATCAAGTCATGTTGTCATAAATTCTTCTCTTATCAAAAAAAAGGGAGCGGAGATGGGGAAAAGGATGATGATGACTAATTCATTAGGTTTGTGGTATGTTGGGTGGTCACACGCTGATGAAGATAACAATATTATGTGTATCATAGTACAAAATTTTGGACAACGGTTGGATCACATTTACGATCGCAATGATTCTCTAAACAGACATCCAAAACAGGAATGTTTACTTGTCATCATATCATGCACACACAGAAAACTGAATTTAATCATGATGCAGCTTGGGGAATATGGGAATAGGAATCATTTCCGGTTTTTCATGATGATGAATGCAGTAGTATTAAAGTTGTTTGCATAATTAGAATTCTTCATTTATTTCACGCGACGTGACGAAGTTAATTACAATGCGCACATAAAACATCAACATAACGTGTTTTGTGAACTATTTTAATGCAGGTATCATCTTTCGACCATGTGGACTAGCGTTCCTATACTATCTTCTATTTTTATATATTCCTCTGGTGCCCAGTCCGAACCCCCAAAATTTCAAAGGTAGATAAATAAAATTACCGTAAAACAGGAAGTTTAATTTAATGTTTATGAAGAGAATAATTGAATGCTATTTGGAATGAATCTTTTCACGCAGCGGGGCACACTGGAAGGTTCCTTCGAATTTCTCTACTTGTAGGATTTTTTACAGTTATTTCTCAGATTATATTTCAAACATTTTTGCTAATATGGGCCCCGTATGGAGAGTTTTTAATACAATGTAAGTAATTTCGAAATTGTGTTCCAGATTTTTTTGTTCTGCTGAATCATTCATTTAATATGAAATACCGTGCCACTTTTGACAGGTTCCTTGTTAGAGAAAGTTCTTCGACACGTAGGCCTAATAAAACTAAACAGCCTATCATGGTTTCAAATCATACGTTGGCTAGGACCAGACATTGCTGCGTCAGTTGGACTAATTCTAATCTACCTCTCAATTTCCAACATTCTCAAGAAAGGTCAAGCGGGTCCAGAAACTCACGAAGGGGATAAAGCAAATGGCTTTACTAAAATGCTATCTTCCGTCGGAAGTTACTTGATTTTAGGCTTTTTTTGCTTTACCTCTTCACTTCAACCATCCATATCCAGTGGAGTATATTTTATTGTTTTTATCGCTGGAGCTACTGCGTGGGCTTCCGGATCTGTCAACATTCACAATAAAACGTTTGCATGGTTTTACGCTGCTCTTGCGTTCTACGTTGCCCTCCATTTTGCAGCACTTTTTGCCTACCAACTGGAAATCATGCAGGAAATTTTAGCACCTGATTCGTTAATTTCAAGGTTTGTAGTTTTAAGCCAGACATTTAATTTAATTCCTCATTAAGTAGAATGGAACATGGTCATGTCATGCGACTAAAATATCTATGGTCATGCTTCATTGTAAAGACTTGCAGGTTTTGTTCAAATCCTCAAAACGGATTGCGACGAAGACCCCAGAAATGCAGAATTCAATTTAAGTCTACAGTGGCCAAGCTGGGCTCATCCATTTACTCTATTAATTCTTTATAACTTGCTTGTATATGAGGCCAAAACCCTTCTCACCAGTAGTAAGCAGGTAAGTACATTTTCATGTAACACATCTCTCATAAATTGCATCAATAAAATGATGAGAAAAGGAATTGGGTGATTTATTAAATAAAACGGGGATTTTATATGTGATTTAACAAAAAAAACCAACTGCAAGTGTGAAAGTCAAAATAACTAATTTTTCTGATGCTTTGATCTAGTCAAGTTGAATAATAAAATATGAATCAATCTACCTACACTAAAAAATCAAATCCACGTGACACACACTTTTCTCTAATTCTTAATTTGTAGAAAGTAGAGTAAAGTACAAAACATAAATTTATGTGCAATATATAACAACACAACTTTGAATCTAATTTGTGATGTCAATTAACCAAAAATAAAACTATTGTGTGCGTGTACGTCATAGGAAAAGTATGCCATTTTAGGAAAGTCAAGAAGTCGGCACGAAAGCCTGGGTGATTTACGTGCCAGGGCCCGTCTCAGCCGCAGACAAACTGTTAGGCGACATGGAAGATCTTCCCGTAGAGTAATAAATGACACAAAAAAATTAAATTCGTATAAATAATAATAATATTGTATTATTTATTATTATCGATAGTCCAAAAAAGTATTTTTAAGCTTTTTCTGAATAATTTTTTTGCAATTCATTTTCTCGTTTATCATTTAATTTTCCACTACTTAACGCTAGAAAGGGTACAATTTTTTTGGTCATACCATACCATGCAGCTGTGGTGGTGGTGGTGATAACTGATAACTTTAGGGCAAACACTAGATAGGTTTCTTGGGGAAAGGAAATTTGGGTAGGAGGCACAAGGACACGATAACTTGGCAGGGTGTTGGGACATTGTGAAAACGCAATATTTCATGCAAAAAGTAACAACACATCTTTTCAGCGCAGTGCCGTTCCTATTGTTTTACTCATTTTTTATCGTAGTCCCTTTCCTGTTTCCTGTACATTCTACTATCTTTTGATTTTGATCCCATTGGTTATGGTATTGCGATGTAAATTAGCCATAACAGAGTAAAAAAAATATCCCAACCCACATAAAAAAGGAGACAGGATACCGCATTTTTTGACATGAACATTAAGATAAAACGAAGTTTTTTTTGTCCTCTGGACAGCAGTCCTACTGCTACTACTGTTCTAATAAATCATTCAAAAAAATAAAAAGGGAAACGGAAAAATCTACGCAAAAAAATTTAGACTAAAAAGTTAAATAAAAAAATTATTTGGTTTGCCTTTCACAAGTTTCATTCAAAAAGGAAATGTTGACTTTCCCTCTTTAGCTTTCACTTTCTTTAGAAAAAAGAAGGTCAGAAAGAAAAGAAGAGCATATCCTCACATCATATAGCCTCCATTATGTAATGTTTTTATTGCCTGTATAGGATTACAAAAGGAGCGTTGTGGCACCAAATCACAAAGTAGTTTGTCGTACGCGAGCTGACAGCCAGAGTGAAACACAACCAGTAACTTTTCAATTCCACTTTGTATATCACTTTAATATAGTCGGGAATGCGAAAAAATAGATATTGTACAAAGCGTTCGTTCTGTTGTGCGTGTGTCTGTTAACTTGTCCACTAACTCGTGTCTTGTGTCCTAATAACCTTCCATGCAACTCTGTTTTTGCACATTAACGTAGGTACACTATCTACCTACACAACAGACACAAAAAAATGTATGCATTTACTTTTCAATGTGGGACGTTTTTGTCATATTTTATGGACAGTTTTTAGCCGTTTACTCTCTTACTATATGTGTGTTTTAAACTGGGAAAATTGCAGATGTAAAAAAATTAACAGCTCAAAAAAAATCTATTTAGAAAAAAGCTTTCACAAATAAAAAAATCTGTGCAAAACCAAAATAACCGCAATGGCAAATGGAAGATTCAGTTAAAAAACATGTGTGGAATGTAAATAGTTTTTATGTATTGCATTTTTAGGATCATAAAATGTTCGTGTTTATTGGTGGATGGATTTTTTACTTTACATCTTTCCATTACTGCCATCGTCTGTTTCAAATAAAAATATATGTGAAATATGATCAGATTTGCTTTGCTTTTCTCTGCTAAAACTTTAGTTTAAATATAACCTATTTTTTGTTAATGCTAACTTAAATGTTTGTTTTAAGTTGTTGCTTGTGTGTGGGACTACTGCATTTTCTTCTATGCTTTTTACATTGCATTTTTGTAATCTCAACATGATATGACACATTGCACAAAAATGTTCCAATTTTAATATAAAAATATGTACTGTATTCTAGCTTATGACAATGAGCACGTCGAGAGGAAGGTATGGCTCAAGTGGGAGAAGTTTCTCGGGTGACGATGGTGGATTAACATCGCCCGGAAGTATACCGCGGGGTCATTCTATAACATCCAGGGATTCTAGTAATGCGATAGAAGGGGCTCCGATACCTGCAGATGGGCATTTGGGTACATAATCATTTTCGTACCAGCTAATTAATCTACAAGAAAACGCGCTAATCTATTTAGGCAGCATAAACCTCAAGATGATGGAAATATAATGAGAAAAAAAAACTGCTTTTGTTGTAGAAGAAACTGGAGATTCTTATGAATATGATGGATATTCATTGTTGCTAACCGGATTACTCAGTGTCTTTGACCTTCTGATAAAGTCGTCCTACATTTGTACAAATATTATCATGATGGTAAGTTCACGAGTCTCCCATTAAAATTGTCTTTACAAGTAAAAGCTTCGGAATACATGTAAAAGGGCTATGCTACGCTAAAAACTCATTCTTCTGCCTCTCATTTTATTTGAAAAAGCAAGTCGTTGTTTGAGAATAGAGTGTAAAGGCCAACAAGTTGGTAGAGAGTACTAAGAATGGATCATAATAATGATAATGACTTGATAAGTATTTTTGTGTGATTTCATTTTCGCTACAAACGCGTGTTTTACTATCATCATTTTTTTTCCGCAGGCCTGGAGCATCACATATCACAGTTGGCTTACATTCATTCTTCTTTTATGGGCTTGTGTGTTGTGGATGTTCCCAAATCAAAGGAGGGCAATGCTCGTCTCATCCCCGGGTTTGGTGATCTACGCCGAAATCTTGCTTTTTATTCAGTACATTTACAGTCTTAGTCTTACGGATGATGAGCTGCCTCAAAATGTAGACGGGGTGAACTTAGCCGAGATTGGGCTAGTGAAACCATCCGGAGATGAACTTCCATTTCATCCAATACTCGTTAAAGTATGAACATAATAAAAAATACTACCATGTATTATTGATGCGTAAAAAAATATGCGGAGAATTTTCAATTATATTCATTCTTGATCATGTGTAGAGCTTGTATACTCTCATGTTTTGGGTGACCTTACGCCAATTTGTGATGGAGAAGAAGAGTAGACGTGGAATTGAAGATGCAGCTCAAGAATCGTTCCGAATCACAGTGTCGACAACAACCACTGGTACGCACATCTCAGGTATTTACATGCAGCGATTTATATGAGAGCTTTCTTTTTATGCAATCTTTCCATGTCTCAAGTAGCCCCATAGTGCAACGTCTTATATTTTCTCTGTACGTCTCCTCCCTCATTTAGAACTCCAAGCACGTGGAAAGGAAGACCAGATGAAGCCAACATTCATGACAAACATTGGAAATTTTATTAAAGATGTTCTGACGAAATTCTGGATTTGGGTGGTAGCCATCATGCTCTTTGTCATTGGCTTGGGAGGGGAGAAAGTCGTTCTCTATCGGATAGTTTATATGGCCCTATTTCTCATTTTTATACTGACCTTCCAGGTTTGTGGCCCATTAAATTTACCAAATTACCCTGTCCATTGTACAAGACTGTCATGCAAAAAAAACCACTCGCTCATATAATATTTATAGTTTATATGATGAACCGGCAAAGTGGAGATAATATGTTTCGTGACTCCTGACGATTTATAATTTTCTCGTATTGCATTACTGCCTAATTGGTGTTTTTAGCTGTCATACGGAGCGTGGAGGAAAATGATGTACGGTTTTTGGCTCACTGTCATAGTCTACTCGATGCTTGTGCTCGTTCTCATTTATACCTATCAATTTGAAGATATCCCTGCCTACCTATCCAATTATACTGGGATACCAGACCAGTTGTAAGTCAGATCAGACTAAATAGACTATATGCTCATTCCAACACAAGTTAAAAATCAAGAAAAAAAATGCACCCTGATGACTGTTTCAATCATTATGAATTAATTTCACGTTGAAATAAATGAGCAGACTTAATATAATGGTTTTTTTCTGACTCTCAATTCCACAGGCAAAAAGACATTGGACTTGAAAAGTTTGACACTGGCTCCTTATTTGTTCGCTTGTTGACTCCAACCTTTTTTGTGGTCATTACTGTAATACAGCTTCATTACTTTCATCGTGACTTCCTTAAGCTTTCAGAATTCTACCGGCCGTAAGTTTAATGCTAAATGAGCTCATCACCACATATCATTAGAATAAATGAAAGTATAATTGGCATAAATAATGCATGGGACTACTCTTCTGAATACTTTTGACACAGGAACCATAGACCGCCTGCGATTCACAGCGAGCCTTTCATTGATGATGATACCGAGAGACCGCCCAATTTAATTGATGAATTCAACTTCAAAAACCTGGTCCGTACAATAAACTACTATGGGACTAGGCTGATTAAACAAATAGGAGAGATTTACATCATTGTTTCGGAGATATCATGGCGCGTTTTGGAAATCCATATTATGAAAATTGTTCTCTTCTCTGCTTTGGCTTTAACGGTTTTTGATGTTAGTTATCTTGAAGCAAACTTAAAGATGAAACACTGGATGAGATATATCTGTTGTCAATTATGAAAAGATTCTTTTATTTTCTTTATTAGAAATGCGCTTTACACTTTCTCCTATTTTTGGGTGTCGTTGGAGGAGTTATTTTCCAGACCGCTGCCCAGCGTCTCATGATGCACCTTTGTTCCATATTTATTTCCTTTCTTCTTCTGGTCAAGATGATTTATCAAATAGACTATATTTCACATGAATATTGGAACGATAACTGCACAGAATGGAATATTACCAGGAATGATGCAGAGTGGTTGGGTCTCCAGAAAATTGACGGAGGAAGCAACTTGCCTTACTTATTAAAAGAATATATAGGTAGGAATATATTGAAATGAATTATGAAGTTGTTGATGAGTTCAATAGAATGATTATCATTATTTTTCTTAACACATTTTGCAGGAATGATCCTAGTATTAACAGTACAAGCAGTGGTACAAATCAGACAAAAATATCAACGATTCGTAAATCAAAGTCCCGAGCCAGGGTTTGGAATACTATTTGATGACATTCGTAGAAAGGATGCCGACTTGTCCTTGATTCAATGTATCAAGTTCCTCTTGAACTATGGCTTTTATAAGTTTGGAGTAGAGGTTCGTTATTCTCACAAAAGAGTTCAATGAGAATATTGGCTCATGAATGCATCTTTCTTTTCCTTTACAGTGGCAATTAGTCTTTTGTTTAAAGTTATAATTCATGTTTTGACAGATAACGTTAGTCACCCTCGTAGCAGTAATTGGAACTCGACTTGATATATTTTCTGTATTGTATTCGTTTTGGCTCATTCCAATGTTTTATATGAGACGTGAGAAGTTGGCTACTGTGTGGCTTCCGTTCATTATATTCATTGCTGTCTTTCTCCCAATACAATACATTTTTTGTGTTGGGCTTCCACCCTTTCTCTGCGTCGGTAAGCGTCTTATAAGCAAATATAAAATATAAGAGCATTTAATTGATTGAATTACATGTCTTTGTTTATAGAGTACCCTTGGAAGGAATGGAATATTGAATTAAAGACATGGCTTTATCTTCCGGACTTGACAGACCCACCACTAGCCTCACGTCTTATCCGTAATGATTTTTTTTTAAACATCGAATACAACGTACTTAAATACATTTACAGATATTTAAGTTACTTTGTATAATTTTTTTAGCGGACTTCATCCTTTTACTTTTCGCGTGCCAGCAGCGACTTGTATTTATAAAGGAGCATCATGCGACTCCGGAGGAACTACCAGGAGGAACCAACGACGAAGTCGTTGAAGTCTCAATCACCCCAAACCTTAACCCTACTCCTGACTTTCTTACTTCTGCAAAGTAATGCAACCTCATTAATAAGAATTTATAAATGGACCATATGCTTTCACATGATAACACTCTTTTATTTTAGATCACCACTGGACATAATCAAGAAATGCATATTCCTATCATTTTACTGGATAACTTTAGCAATAATATTCCTGACGGGTACAAATCGTGTTAACTTGTTTGCTCTTGGATATCTAGTTGGTTCTTTCATCTTCCTTTGGGAAGGCAATGAATTTTACTTGCGCACAAAAAAGTCCATCATTAAAAGGTATGCACATTATCTGAGACAGACGCTACATGCATACATATATGTACATTAATCCGAAGTTTAAACCGTTTATTTGGTTAATTTTACAGATGGAACTATTTATTGGCCTACAACGTTTTTGTAATATTTATGAAGTCAGTTCTTCAACTTATTGGTTGCATATTTTTGCAACAACTACAATTTTCATTTTGTTGGCTGGTCCAGCTCTTTGGAATAGCGTGTTTGAATAAATTCCGCGGAAATTCAGGTAATTCGTTGAATACAGGAAATAAATCAGGTCTAAAATAAACCACAGAATTCCTGAAAATGCTTTTTCTAAAAATATAGACGGGCAAGGGATTACACACTGTGAAGTGCCACACGATGAAGCAGGTCTTGTGTGGGATGGGATTACATTCGCGTTCTTACTTTTTCAAAGAAGGATATTTAATAGCTATTACTTTTTTCACATACGGGGAGAAACGGAAGTGCAAGCTTTATTGGCCTCGCGGTATATATACATTTTTGCGTTTATTTTTATCAAATTAATCCCACAAAGAAAAAATGAAGATGAATTTCAAGTACATCTATTTCCTCAGGGGTGCTGAGTTAATAGAAGAATTAATGCAAAAGCAAATTCGCCAACAAGAAGAAGAGGAGAAGGAAGTTTTGGAGAAAATCAAAATGAAAATGGATAGAATTAAGGCAACTCATCATCGACGACAAAAGGGACCTCAGAACCATTTTGACGGTATGTTTTTGACTAAAACACTTTTCAAACGATCACGTTGAACATTACATGAAAGATAATTGTGGAATGTATGCAAGTAATAACACTTTTACACTGTAAAATGCTAAATTAATGGTGGTGGCTGAGTCTTAAGGTAGGTATTCTAACTCCGCTGGTGTGAATGCTTTAATTTCTCGTGTATACTAGCCTTGTTCAATACAAACTTTTTGAACGTTTTGTAAAATGATTGATTGTAGACAAATCGTAGACAGAAATGTTTTCTGTTAAGTTTAGCCCTTGTTAAGCATCATATAATATTATGTATGTAGCTGTTTTGAAATTTGGGATGATGAAAAGTTATTTTGAATTCATTTTTCTCTGATTTCCTTGCTCGAATAGCTTAGTTGGGAATATTTTATGGTATGTGTTGATAGTGATATTATGTAGCATATAGTTTGAAAAAGGGTCCTGGATAAATAATGGGTGCAGTAAGATTTCTACATATTTTGTTGATGTAGCGTTAAATGTATTCCCTAACATTTTTATACTGGCTGATGATGACGTATGACGTATTTCAATATTTTGGAATGCCATTCAAATTTTTTGGTTACAATTTTGAGCTCGCGGAATGTCTATTTTTTGTGTATGTTCTATGCATCATCCTCCTCATAAAATAAAGGGACAACAAGAATGGATCCTGTGTCATCTATGGCATCCTCCCCCATTTCAATGGATGAAATAGCTGAACAGCCAGAAGACGACGAGCCTTCTTCCCCAAGAGCCCCACTAGCTGTTCAGATATCCATTACAAGTGGTCCAACACCTACTCCGTCTTCAGCAGCCATGACCATATCTGTTGACGGATTTTTTGAACCTCCTTACGGTCGACATCCTCAAGAGTCCCTTCTTCACCCTCCACACTTACCCCTTTCTCCTTCAGATGAAAGTTTTCCCGTGTTTTCTCCTCCTCCAGATTCCCAGCGATATTCCGTATCGGGATTGGAAATGGGCAGGGGGAAGAGTGCGATAGCCGTGCAAACTGAGCCTCCATCCGTGCGAAGTTACCACTATCCACCGCTGCACTCCCCTGCATTGTCCCATCACACATGTATTGGAATGCTGCATTTCTGAAGATTTTTTTATTTTATTCATTTTTTCGTATTCAAATATTGAGCACAATTTTTGGTTTGTTATGCTACCTGTGCATGTAGAATTTTTATGATATTAAGTTGGATTGCGACAAAATGTTTCACACTTTTGTTCAGTTAGAATAGTATATAGCATTTTGGAAACAAATCATTTTGCATGTTGGTCTAATGTATATACAATTTGTAGAGCCTTCACTTAAGTTGCGAGTTATTGTTGAAAATATATATTTATTTTTATGAAACAATTAAATTCAATAGATAATCATGATGTTTTATCTTTTTCATGCAGCAATAAGATCCGGGGATTATTACATGTTTGAAGAGATAGAGGATGAAGATATGGCGATGATTGACTCTATTACAGAAGAGGAGGAAGACAGTGACGACCGGCCGGCTGGATTTACCTTGAGTGAGGTAAGTGCTCGAAATAGATTAACATGCTCGTGTACACTTCCCCTTTGGTTTATTTTTAATACAAGTCATGTTATGAAATCTTAAAGCTGATGAGTTCCGCTTTGAAGAGCGATGTTGAATCGGCAACGGAAATGGCGCGTCTGGCTAGAAGATCAAGTGAAATTCGCGAAGGAAGCATAACAGAAAGCATCGGACCACCTCCAGGAACTGCAGGAGGATCCATAATCCGACGAAGAAGTAGAAGAAAGATGTCGAGGAAAAGTACAGGAACCGCTCAGAGAAGGGTACACAGATAATCTGAAGTTTAAAATAATTTTTTATGAAAATTCTCTGATTCTGAAATAAGCTGTTTGTTTGGTAACATGAAACTACGCAGAGATCTACAGCAGATCACGATGCCCCGTTAGCTGGTGGAGAGGATTACTCTTATTATGCTGGAGCAGCTGGAGATGAACCTCCTCCACCTTCTCCTGCAGAATCGGATGATGAAATAATCGAAGAGCAAATCGTCAAACCTCCACCACCATCTCCAACAATCATGAGACGTATAATAGGCTACATTAGATTTGCGTGGGCAATCTTAGAGAGTCTTATGGTTAGTGCAACAACTTGGTTGAATAAGTTTTCCAAAGACTACCGGCACGTTTCAAAATGTTTGGCAAAAGAAAAATTAGTTCTTAAGGTAAGCCTTGATGTAATTTTATTGAAAAAAGTATAATATCCGTATTATTTTGTGATAAAAATATCGGATGTTTACAAAGAATAATCCTCTTACTTTTTTCTTTTTTTCGTTCAAAGGAGCAAGAACTTGATCAGTTGTTGCATAATGTACAAGAGCCCATCATTCCACCAAGGCACCCAGAAGTGGAGCTAAGCTTTGAAGATGAGTCAAGAGGCTCTGGCGACGTGGGCAGTAAAGACGATCTCAACACGGTTATTGAGAAGCCCTCTCCGGTGAAAGATATTGAAGAGTTTAAGGGAAGGTAAGAAGAATAAGATGATCAAAACTACTTTACAATTTCACCCAATATGCTTACTTTTGCTCTCTCTCTCTCTCTTCCATAAACAAATTTAAGTGGAACCGCTTCATAACAGCGTATCATTTTCATTTTGTTTTCCATTTTAACATGCACAATGAAATAATGCTCTCTCATGTCAAAATTCAGTATGGACAGCTTTTCAGAAATCGATGAAGATGATATGTACGGACCGTTCATATGTTTCTGTGTGTCTGTCTGGTACGTGATCATCTCCCATTCCGATCTTGTTTGCTACTTTGTCGTCTTTTTGAACCAAATTAAATCAGCCAGCATGCTCTCCCTGCCTTTACCTCTTATGGTTCTACTGTGGGGAACTTTGTCGGTTCCAAGACCGACAAAAACATTTTGGGTTACAATAATTGCATACACAGAGGTGCAAACAAAACTGAAAAATTGAATGATTTCGTAAAATGTTGTTGTATGGCTTCATTGTAAATGACATGTAGTAATGAATTTGATTTCGGGTTTTATTTCAATCCAGGCCATGGTGGTGATTAAATACCTTTTTCAATTTGACTTTTTCCCGTGGAACGAGAAAAGCAAACAGGTGAATACGAAGCCGTTTTGGCCCCCCAAAATCCTCGGAATTGAAAAACAGGAAAAGTATGCCATGTTCGACGTAATTTTGTTGATGGTCGTGTTTTTTCACAGGTGGGTTTATTTGTATAATTTGTTTGCAACAATAAGCTTAAAACTACTGTGAATTTGTTTTCTTGTTACATCACATCTTTGTCAGATTTATGCTGAAGTCCTTGGGTTTGTGGAAGAACAAGAGCTCTACGGCGGGGAGTGCTGAGACATTCCCAAAAACTAGTCATGACTCCAAGTCCACAGAGGATACGTCTCTAAAACGCGATGACACCATATCGTTAAAACAAGATAAAGATGCTGAAAATGAGGGAGGTGAAGGTGACGAAAATGAGTCTGACCCGAATGACAGCTCTTCACAAGATCATGATGGCTTATGCGCCCAGGTTTGGGAACAGTGGCAAGTTTATGAAAGCTTCCAATATGGTCCCCAATTTTTAAAAGTATGGTACGTATCTACCTGATTTTTTCTATGCTTTAAACTTACACACATTCTATAAATATCGCAAATGATAAGTGTATCGTGCGTCAAGCACAAAAATAGATGAGAGAAGGCATTTCGTTTTCATTACATTCGTAATTGAATAAAAGCCTTGATTTTTCTGCTTGTGTGAGAAGTACCCTTGATGTATGTTCTTTTATCGTTTCTTGAATTTCAGTGTTCTAAAGTACTTATCATCCATCAAAGTATTCTTCAATCAAATTTTGAAACTGGAGTACAAAGTGAAAGTCGACGTTTACTCCTACATGTTCATGTGTGACTTTTTCAATTTCCTTGTTGTCATTTTTGGATTTGCATCATTTGGGGTAATTTATTTCTACAAAAATTAATAGCTACTATATTGAACTTTTAAAAATATAATTTCCTGTTACGTCAAAAGGTATTATTTTCAGTCGATCTATGTATTTTATACGTAAAATCTTTTTACTTTGAAAATTTATTTTTAGTCCCAACAAGGCGACGTGTCGTCCTACTTAGAAGAGAACAAAGTACCAGTGCCTTTCCTCGTAATGGTTATTTTACAGTTTGGCTTGATAGTCATTGATCGAGCCCTATATCTACGTAAGGACATTATGGGCAAATTTTTCTTTCAAATTGCTCTCGTCACACTTGTTCATATTGCCATGTTTTTCATACTTCCATCCGTCACTGAAAGGTAAGCTAAAATACACAAAATTACTCGCAAATACAAATTTCAACCTGATATAGTACAAAAATATGAAAAGGCTATGCTTATAATCATTAGTATGCTTTGTTAAACTATATTGGTGGGTGTAAAGATACCAATTTATGGCTTCCAATTCATTGCGTTTAATTAATTATTATATTTTCAACTTTTCATAAAGAAATGTATTCATTCCCCTTCCAAAACAAGTACCCATATAAATTGAACCGAAAAGTTTGAAATGCGAGATATTTATAGAAAGAACATAGAAGGCTTCTTTATCTCGACGAATATGTTTACTTGTGTACCCACCCGACACATCTTTTTTTTTTGATTGGCCTACAGAGATTTCAACGCGAATACACCACCGCAGATGTGGTACATGGTGAAGTGCGTTTACTTGCTCTTCTCAGCGTACCAAATTCGCTCCGGCTACCCTACAAGGATTCTTGGAAACTTTCTCTGCAAAAAATACAACTACGTCAATATGTTTTTATTCAAAGGGTAAAATCAAGTTATTAGCACACTTTTGCCATATATATGTAATATTCATGTAACGACGAAATTGGCAGCAGAATTTTTTGCTAAAAGTAGTTATATGACTTCTGTCTCACATTTTTATTATTCATCAACAAATAACGGTTGTTCGTGATTTCATTTTGGGTTTTACTTAAAATTCATCCAGTTTCATGGGTGTACCTTTTCTCTTTGAGCTGAGAGCTCTGATGGACTGGATCTGGACGGATACAAGCATGACTCTCTCAGATTGGTTAAAATTGGAAGATATTTTTGCTCATATTTTTCAGTTAAAGGTGAACTATTCTACAACTTCATTCAAATATAATATCATGCTTGTTTGTCGCTTTTCGTGTTTAACTCTAAATTGAGTTTTAAGCTTACCTTTTTTTGCAACAGTTTTACGTGAACATGTATTGCTTAATATATTATTCTGCTCTCATGTAATTTACTTTTATTCGTATGCATGACTAAAAATGACAGTGTCAAAGACGTGCCGAGAAAGAATACCCGCAGGGGCGAGGGTTGCCGAAAGATAAAGTGAACAAATACACAATTGGTGGAAGCTCATTATTCTCCATCATTGCCATAATCTGGTTCCCACTCGTTTTATTTGCTTTGGGTAACACGGTCGGTTTGCCTAACAGGCCGTTAGATGTGTCGCTAGAGATTTCCATTGGCAGCTATCAACCCATCTACACCATGTCTGCACAGAGGAATTCTCTAGTTCCGTAAGAACATTATGCATTCATGAGATCATACACACATTCTCACAATGATCCCTTTCTCCTGTCACTTTTCTTGAAAGACAGGCAACTGCTTATCCAGCTATTATGTCAACGAGATGATGATGCTGACGTGTTTTTGTTGTTACAGCTTTACTAACTCAGATTGGAGTAATATTAATTACGACTACCGTCGTGACAAAACTGGTCAGAATTTCTTTAGTAATTATGAGTTTGAGGACGCTTATGTTGCGAGACTCAATGGAAACTCTTCGTCTGTTTGGGGAATATCCCCACCAGCAAAAGAGAAATTGATAGAGGAGCTTCAATCAAGTGAGTATTCCATGAATCCTTTATTGAGTACAAATACCCATCTCTTTCATTGGAAAAACATCTTAACCGTGAAATTTCATGGTTTCGGGGTATAGAAAATCCTGTAAGCGTCAGAATATCATGGACAATTACAAGGGAAGGAAACAATCCACCGTCAGTACAACCGGTGGCTATAGGAAAAGGAGAAGATATTGAACTTCAACCTGATGATGAGAATCGGGAGCACTTGTGGAAAATGATTAATGGAACTGAAACGAAACCCGTAAAGATTACAGCAATATTTCCCAAGTTTTTAAAAGTCAAGAATAATGGTAAAGCGGAAGTTGCCAATGACCTGTCGCAAGGTTAGCAAACATATATCTGTAATTCCATTTGAAAAATGATATGAAAAATTGTTTGCCCTTTACACACGTGTGCACTTTTTTTTCTTCTTCTTCAATTTTTGCATTGTAGGTCTTGTTGATATGCGCTGGCGATACAATCTGCGAAAGAATAAGAATACGGGTAGAATGGATAAAGTGACTGTACTCCGTAATCTAACACTAATCTTAAAAAATCCTGCAGAGGGTCAAATTACCACTAGTCAAGATTGGTGGATAGTGGAAGAGGACTGTCAGGAGTTTAAAGTTAAAGAAGATAAAATACAGGATTTGCCGAAAGGCGACTACTGTCAACACTTGAATCTGTATACATTCAATGAAAAGGCGTTTCCGCCCACGCTCAGTTTCATTTCTGGTGGAGGGTAAGTTACAAACATGTGCCTTTAAGGTTTTTGAAATGTTATCAAGCACACGTTAAAACAATGATCAGTTTGTTCATTCAAAAAGAAACAATTCAGTGAAAACTATACTTCACTCAACCCACATGCAAATCTAACATGACATTTTACATGGATAAAGTTACGATATTTTGTAAATGCCATGTTATAATAATGTTATAATACTCATCATGTTCCTCTCATTTGTTTTGTGTTCACGCACCTATCTTACAAGAATAATATGAGCTGTGTTACAAAATTTATGTCTCATGTATTGTTTCATATATATTTTTTTTACAGTATCATCGGTCTCTACACAACTCTCGTTCTAGTCGCAAGCAAGTTTGTTCGGAGTTATTTTGCCGGTATCTCGTTCCTTATTATGTTTGATGACATGCCAAACGTAGATAGAATTTTGCAGGTAAGTTTACACTTTCTAGTGCATTGTTACTATTAAAGTTGCGCCAAAAAAATATCTTACCGATTAAATGACAGCTTTTTCTTGAAAAAAATCCGAGTATACGAAACTAAATACATTTTGAGTGGAAAATGAACTGAACTATAATATTCCCGGAATGGTGACTGTAGACAAGAGATGTTGTATATTTTTAGCATTTAGTATAATCTTCCTTTGTTCAACTTTTTTCTAGCTATGCCTTGACATTTACTTGGTAAGGGAAAGCGGAGAGTTGGCTTTGGAGGAAGACTTATTTGCCAAGTTGATATTCCTATATCGCTCACCGGAAACGCTAATAAAGTGGACGAGACCGAAAACGGTGCGTGGAGAGGGAGAGGAAGGAGCTGACTCTCAGGCTATTGACAAAGCGTGATGATAATAACACGCAAGAAAAGATGATTTAAAGATGAAAGAGGCTGGCTAATCTACAGATAAAGTTATCTCACATATATTTATGTATATACATAAATTATTATAAAAAAATTTACTAATTATCGTTATTTTTTAACTTGCCAAGATGAAATGGACAGCTTTAAAAATTAGTTTGATATTGAAATTCGCTGTTGCGATGATTCTTATTACGCTTTCGTACTTCCATATTGTAAAATAAATATATAATATGTTGAAGTAATTTGTTGTGTAATCTGATATATGTTTATCGCAAAAACTTAATACTATTGTGCAATTAAGCTTGCTGGAGAAAAGTGCACTTGTTGTGTGTTTATAAAACTTGCATGTTACTATACTTGTTCATGTTCTATGTAAAATATTTATGGTTGTAGATTTAGGTTTCATCTCTGTTATTGTTGACAAAACATATATATATTAAATTTAATATGTAGGTATGCCTTACAATTTGGAAAACTTGAGGGGTCTTAGTGTACTTATCGTTAGAATAGTTTGCAATTGACGTTTCAAAGAATACAGTGTAAAAAAATTGAGCTGTTATTATGATATATATTAAAAATGTTAAACTATTTCTTTTCACATGCATAAAATAATTATTCAATATATACCGAGTTTATTTATACTGTGGAATAAAGTCAATATATGGATCTCATCTTATGGATAAAATAAAACTTATAAATTCTGGAATTTGATATCTATTACATTGCTTGCGGACTTGACTCTTTTCATACTTGTTGTGTTGCAATCGGCATAATATATATTACGTGAACTTCCCTCACAACTCCCCTCTGAAAAAGAAAGCACACGAGTTTACATTTTTAAAATGTTATACAATACCGTACATATCCGTTAAGAATAGAGATCACTACTCATCTTCTGTACTATTTGTTCATACTAATCTCATATTATACTGGTTTGATTTGGTTTCAATGCTTATGACATCTCAATCTGCTGTTCGTGCATAAAAGTTGAGTCATTTTTGGATAATAGAAAAACGTCAGCTTCTGATTCTGATTATTTATGTGAATTATATGCTTGCACCAGAATGTACTACGGCACATAATAATTTTCAAAAATGTAAAATCTACTTACGTAATATAGTTCTCGGAAACATACAAATATCATTTACTGCACACGCTTGGATGACAAGCAAGCGTGCCAGTATAAAAGTGAAAGCAGTGCTCTATGAAGCTTCAATATTGATTTAATTATTATCAAAAGTTATTAACATAAGTAAAATTATGCCAAAGTGTTGAATGAAATCCCAAAACGCAGACAAAAACCCATCAGATGCTGTCTATCGAACAAGTTGACAAACAGGTGTCACCATCATGATTATGTGATGTTTTTAATACAATTCCACAAAATACATACATATATGCACATGAATTTTAGTACACGACATGATTATGTGTGATGTCGCGTTCGTGCGTATGGAGTAAAATTGGAATTCCTCGTTCAAAGGAACACAATAAAAAGTGTGAAGGCGTTAGCAAATAAATTACTTGCTAACTATATAAGACAACTCAAGCGAAAAATGAGTAGCTGTTGATGTACATTTACAAAAGAACTCTGCATGTGACTGATTATTCTTACAACTAAACTGATTTCATTCTTTTTTCAGACAAACATTGTCAGTGTGCTTTTCTCCCAACAAAGAGCATTCAGTCAAATCTGTACTTGTAAATTTCTCCAAGAAATTTTATGGGAGCAAATACGAGAAGTAAACGTCGAAATGGAGAAAGTTGCTTTTTACTCAGCATTTCGTTTAATGTATTCTGACTTGACTGGAGAAAGCAAAAGAACGTTTTCTGAATCAAAGTGCCAAACGCAGTTCACAAACTATACATGCTTTGTCAAAAGCGTAGTCCTCTAACTCGTATTATAATGTATTGAATACTCTGCTCGTGTGGAATATTGAGTACCCCGGATGATATGCGAATCGTTATGTGTGTTAGCTTTCCTTGCTTGTTGCTTGCATATTATGTCAGTAAGGAAGGAACAGGTTGGTTGTTACTTGTGTACTTTTACATAAAAAAAAGTATATGTTTATTGTCTACCCGTTCTCTCCAGCTTTCTCCGACTATTTATTCAGCGATAACTTTCACTTGTTTCCCTACACGGTTGAATGCAGCGTTACGAGCAAGACCTACAAAAATAAAATCCTCAACAGGTTGAGTAAAGTCAGCTCTTTATTTGCTCATTGTCACCCCACAAGTTTACCTAGCCACACACCAACTACTTTTTTGTGCACCTTTACACAAGTCCCATGTGGGGCAATTAGAGATACAGTCCTGTGGAAAGTTTAATTTACATTTGTACTAATTTTGAGAAATATTTTAAGAAAACCAATTATGGCTGTTCAAACAAGTGCTATATCCGTCGCTATATTAGTGGCATTTTGCATTGCCACCACTGCTTGTCACGAAGAAATGTCCCCATATTCACAAAAAATGTTGGATGACTCTGGAGAAAATACTTCAAATTCCAAGCGCTTTCCTGACCACCTGAACCCTGCGATTCCTCCAGCCTGGTTTTGGTTCAACATTGGTGGTAAGTACACTAGATATCTTGCATTGATTTATTTTTTAATTAGTTTTGTGAAATATATAGCAGCAAACAAATCTTATCTGTAATTTTCAAAGAATGCCCCGAAACGGAAGATGGAGCCAAGCAGTACTACTGTCCATCCCTTTTGCCCAATGGAAAGCACATCTGCATTGACGGTGAAGATTTTTAAAAAATACGCACAATGTGACCGGCATAGTTTAATTGGCATCAAGTAATATAATGTTAATTGTAGATTATCAACTGTGCAATGGAGTGAAGGAATGCCCAAATGCAGAGGACGAAAACGCCAAGTATTGCCTCTTCTACAGAGCTGTTAGTAAATTTAACTTTGTAATAATTGTTTAACATCCATTCTGCATTGATTCCAATAGACCTCCCACCAAGTGGCATCGCTTTATTATTGCTGTCTGAATCAATAAATTTTTAGTGAAGTGATTAGCCAGCCTTAATGTAATTTTTTTATGATTTTGCCTTGTTCCAGCTCAAGGCGAATGTTGAGGGGTTGGAAAGGAATGTGAAGCAACTTGTGCACGAATACATGCGGACTCCAGCTCGAAGATATTCTCATGGCATTACTTATAATCATCCGTATGAATAAAACTCATCTCCTCCTCACGGTCAGTCACAATTCAAAAAAGGATTAGCTAGCTACATTACTGCAGTACATGACTTACCTGCGTACATAAAAATTTCAGTAATAATCATGAGACTTTAATGGTAAGCCGCGTGAATAAAACGGAGAAATGCTATTTGTCTATCAATTATCTAAAAAATTATATATATATATGTGTACCTTAATATAAAGTGTTAGACTACATTTTTGGAAAGTTTGAAGGAAAAAGAGAATTTAAATAAATTCATATATATTCCAGGATTTCAAGTTGTTACTCAAAACTAAATGTAAAATAATAAATTGCTATATATCTCTAGACAACATGTTGTCCAATAAATGCATTTTCGTACAAATACAACTTTATTTCATAAATCATAAAATAATATGGCAGTTTCATTAGAACAAAAGTAGTATATAAGCATTAATTAATTGATGTTCATAACTTACAGCGCACTACATTCTAAACATTGCTACATACTAAATAAAAACGAACACTTTAAAAGCTATACACCACCTACAACATGGATGTTCTAAAGATATCATACAAATTACTGTTGCTTCGGATCGGAATCGGTCCCACGTTTCCCCATGATGCCATTTTACTACCAACCGCAAACCGTCCAGCTGCCACCCAACAAGCTAGCAGCACAGGCATAAAAATCTCAACCTCAACAAACCTATTCCACCACCACCCACGTAAACCATCTCCAGCAATCAAAGGGATATCACACTACTGCAAACAGTTGTATTGTTTTTAATGCTTCACGGTTGAAAAATACTGCAGTCTTTTAAGCATCTGGATTTTACAGACTTTACAACAAGTTAAAACAAAGTCTATTATTACATCAGCAACAAGAAAGATGCAGCCGTGTCAGTCCTTTCGCCATTCCAAATCCAGGCATCAATCTCTGCAGTCGTAAAAATATTAACATAACCAATTATGCAGTCAATTATTAACATTAAATAACCATTAAAAACTTAAAAGCTAGAGAAAAAATGGATAATTAATATCAACAAAAATAGTATTACAGCCAACAGTATAAATTAAATTCTGAAAAAATGTTTCAGTGATGCCGACCCAAAAAAAAAGAATGTAACCGAAAATGACATTAATCCTGGTAATAAAAACAACAAAAAAATGTTGAAATTTTACCATATTATTGCTGTATTTTCGTAAAACACAGTGATAGATATTATATCAAGATGGCATATATATGAAACATGAGAGCTTTTAATTAACTTCAATTATTTTCAATCTAGAGTATCAAGTGTACTTGTAGTCAATTATCATATTATTATCCTAAAGAATGTTTCCACTTACAAAGTATCGCAAACGTTCTACACTAAATATAGATGGCAAGTTATACAAACAGTTTGTCCAAACACATTCTACTGCACACCAAATTTTTATGCATACAATCTAATAAATCAGATAAATTAATTTCAAGGATGTCTATGCATTCAGTTTATGGCTTATTTGCTACTCCCGTTCCCATTTCCATTAGTTGAAGTGACTGATGCCAAATCAACATTACAACTGTCTGGCTCCTCCATACTCTCCGAAGAAGTTGAGACGGGATTGACCAGCCAAAACATTCGCGGAGAGTCTGGGATGCCGTCAGCTTGATGAAATGAGTGAAGGCGCACTTCCGCTTTGTCCGATTTGAAATCCTCTTCTTCCAGGTAATCCTCGGTGTCGCGAACTCGAATCATAATTTCTTCGTCTGTATTGAGTTGCAATTGGAAATGGGCTTGCTCTACCTCCGCGTTACTTCCGGCTTCTTCCATTTTGAAACGTGGGGAGTTGTTTAGATCTTGAAGTCGGTAAACCCAATACTGGTCGTGGTTTAAGATGAAAAATTTGGTTACTGTTGTGTCCGTAGCATTCAAGCGCCAGTGGTACCGTTTCTTTTCTTCCGAGTCATTGCCCAGACCATCCAACACGTAGGGATCAATTCTCTTGGTAAGTACATCGAGGCAGTGATGGTAGTGTTTGGATACACACCTGGTGCAATAAAAAAATCATTAGATTTTACTCTGCTTTGTGGAGAAAGTATCAAACCCACATGAAAAGAAATATACAAAAACAAAATAACGATTATTCTGTAGTTTATGAAACGTACCTCTTTGCATAGTACAGGTAACCTTTATTATGCTTATTTTGGAGCGTGAAGAAATCCGCAAAAACAGACTGAACGGCACCCGGGAGACTTTTGTAAAGGGCGGAATCTCGTCCACAAGATTTTTTCACGTGGTGTCCAAGTGTAAAAATGGCAGTGTTCTTGTAGAGATGATCATATTTTGAGAGTTCTTTGAATAAAGTGTAGTATCCGTAGTACTGGTTGGTTTGTTCAATGAATTGAATGACTGGCAGAATGTGATCTTCAGTTCCTCCGTACGACTCTCGAATTAGCTGGTTTAATACGGCGGCTTGCTTCTGTGGCGTGCTGAGGTAGCGCAGGATTTGCTTCCAATACTTGAGTGCTTGTGTTTGATTTCCGTTGTTAATGGCGGACATGCACTTGTATACTCTCTCGTCAATCATTGTGCTTTGGACCTATAAAACAAAAATAATACTTTGGATTGAATGTATAATGTATGAATATGCTTATATTCATGTTTCTAATTCGCAAAATTTTGGTCTCAATTTACTACGTTTCTGTGTTCGTTCAAGATTTCATGCAATTACACTTGTTTCTTTCCGTATCTTTTTAATTTCCCTTGAATAAATTTTCATCGTAACAGCATTTACATGTACGAGAGAAAAGACATACCAGAGTTTCCATCTTGTCAATGCTAGTATCAATATTCTTCACAGCTTCCATCAGGCTTTCAATCTTTTCCATAACTGCCGACATTGAAGAATCCGAATTCCCTCCGGATGGAGCGGAGCATGATCCACCGTTACTGCTTTCGGAAGTGGAGCTCTCTGATGAGGCAGGGCCGCTGGACAAACAAGAGTGTATAATGCATTTGCACTGACCAGTTTATTCCAATACGCTCTACTACAATAAACTGTGGAAATTACCTGTCAGAATCAGTGTTGGTGTCGCCTCCATTCTCAGACTTCCCCATTGAGAATAAATAAATTCAAACTTTTAATATGCTTTGCCAATATTGTACCAAAATGTCAACATCAAATACCTGACTTTCTCCATCATTATTATCTGCATCACCACCTGCATCAGACTCAGTCGTTCCTTCTCCTCCGCTTTTACATTAAAGTACATCAAAATAAATACAAATGCTTACATAAATCACAGATTCCCCCAAGGACAACTATGAAACCTTTCACATACCTTTCTCCATCAGTGGTTTCCGTCTCCGGTGTTGTTGCTGCCACATTGTCATCATCATCGCCGTCGCCACCATCATCATTTCCATTACTACCATCAGTACTATCGCCATTTCCATCAGCGCCATCTGAGCCAGGTGCACCGTTACTCTCTTCTGCTCCATTGGGTTCTGGAACGGTTACCGGTTGACTAAGAATATCAAAAGGTTCCACAAGGTTCATGATCTCTGTTTTCAACGTTAACGACAAAGGCTGATCATCCAACATAATATTGTTATCAAACCCGTCCTCGTCCCCAGTAGACTGATGCGATGAGTCACCCCCACCACCATTCCCAGATATTGCATTATCAGTGTAATCAGGTGCGGGATATTCCGAAGAAGTTGTGGGAGATAAGTGAGCAGGAATAATGAAACTGAGCACCAGGCACTTCACCAACAAAAGAACAACGAGCACCCTACAAGTAAACATTTTGTTAAAACACCCACTCTTTTTCTGTGGACTGCTATCAGTATCCTCTGGACAAGATCGGATATCAGGGTACAGTAATGGACCTTCAACACTTTCACTTTCTCTACCAACAACTTTGACACCGACAACACCACCACTACAACTACCACTTACTCCACTACTTCCAGCAGAACTACTAAAGCGTTTGGACTCAGACGACGGAGACACTGTCACTGTCAGCAGCCCTCGCTGTTCCTCATTGCTACTGGGGACGACGAGCCCTACGGTTGTAGTGGTGGATGGCAACGAAGATTTTTTCAACTGACTGCCACTATGAGACGACGACGACGACGGTTGATGATGATTGTTCAGAATGTTAGGATGATTCGAATTGGAGTCACACTGTGGCATAGTTTTCATTACTGATGCTCGTCGAGTGTGCGAGAATGGAAATGATGATGATGGCGAGACGATGACGATAGCGAGCGATGCATTTCCCCCCTCTTCTCACACTCATTCATTTAGAGCAACTCGTGGCAAGTTGGGCGAGAAAGTACTCTTATGTATTGTGTAACTGATTCCCATTATATGAGAACACGTAGGTACACACACACTTCACAGATTATAATATTTGTTGGGATAAACCATCCAGTGTCACATTCACTGACCGTAGTTTATTGTCCAGTGATATTATTTATTTGAGTCGATTACACTAACAATGACACACACTGTCTGCAATCATAAACGACATCCCCACTTAACGTAATCGTTTGTTTGTAAAATATATTGTGTCCTCAACTGCTCATATTTTTGTATTAATTTTTACTCTCATGTGTGGTGGTGTGAATAAAATGATTCAGGTGGAATGAGAAGGCGTCCTGTTTGCAGTGTGTCGCCCTGACTGGCAGTAAAAATAATGTCGTCTGGAAAAAAATGGCAGTAGCAGGCAAGGCAGAGAAGCAATAATAGTAATTTGAATGTTTAACTAATATAATTTAAGTTGGCTCAGAACTGTCTGTGTGGGAGACTTAAGAAAGTACAATAAGCCTGTTGAAAAAAATCTTTCTGGAGCACTTTTATAGCTCCCCAACTAACTCATCATAATAAGGTTAAATTATGAGTTAAGAGTTTTCCATTGGCTATTTTTGTCATCGTAATTGGCTACATTTAGAAACGTAAATGAGTTGCAGCCGAATGTAATAACGAAGCGAAGCGCAGTAAAAGGCAAAGAAATTTGTTACTGTATCATATCATGGTCAACATTCAAAATATCATGTAAACGGTATATGTGGACATGGACAGTTTCGCTGATGTGATTCATGTCATGTTGTCATTTATTTGGGAGAGTGTTCAATAATATGGTCTATTCAAGGCAGCAGTATATGTCAACAGAAAAAAGTTTAAATATAAAAGAAATGGACAATGTATGAATTATTGAAGCTCACTCCAATTATCGGAGTCGTTAGTCAGACTAGTTGGTCTTTTCGACGTATGTACTTCACCCCAATATTTAACTAGGAAGATCCCTGCTCCCAAATTGGCACAATGAGATGCATCCTCTTTAAAATCTCCACACACAGGGTTGATATCTCCGGCTTTAACATTTTTTGTCCTGTTTTTCTTCGTTCAGCAGACTTTTCCCTTCAACAAGTCAAGTTAGTCACATGTCGCATGTCGCATTGTTCCAGAAACAAAAGTGCAGGCAGGCACATTATTATATGCATAGACATGTGGAATGGGAATAAAATAGGTAGGTAGCAGTGAGCAGTACACGACATCATTTTGAATGAATCTATTGTTTTAATGGATCAAGGATTTTAGACAATTTGTGCCATTGCTACTGTTGCTGGAATTTTACCAGGGTTTTGTTGATCAACCAGATGAAAAATGTGCAAGTTTTTGTAATTGATGATGAGCTAAAAATATTTTTCAAGAGTGCAATTAATCATGCATTGAATGCAATTGATGAAATTGAAATGGAGCAGTCATGTGATTTCATGTAAGTTCAATAACTGTAGGCTAAACTTTTGAATAGAAAGCTTTAGCAGAAAACATTATGTTATGATTTGATGCAGAAATATGCACTGGCTGAACATGTTTTAATTGCATTTTTATTTCAAAGCTCTTTTTTATACATTTTCTTTTAGTCTAGAAACGCTTTCGGCTATGTGTTCGATTGGTGATCGTGATCGAGAATGAGATTTTTTCGAGGTTTGACTTTTAGAGGGATGGAAAAAACTGTAGTGTTTCCCCTCAGACAATATCATACATACTTCTTCGTATGACAATTTTGCAAGCTGTGTAGCTGTAATTGAGGGGTCAGTGGTGATGGGTCGATTATCTTCTGTATACATCCAACGTTCGGGCTTTGGCATGGGTTGTGAAGTTATGGCGAGAACCTCCTTGTGAATAACGTTGCAAAAGTCGTCCAGATTCTGTAGACATAATATATATTAATATATTACAATAAGCCCTTGTTAAGACGGTTAAAGTTAGATACTCGATGTACACTTGTTGGAATTAAGGCAAAACTGGTTCAATTTTAAATTGGACCTCTGATTCAAAATCTGCGTCTCAAACTACCCCCATCTACTCAATTTCCGCATTCAAACCCTTCATTTATGCGATTTGGGGTTTACCCCGTTAAGTAGGGAGGGGGTCAGGATCAAACTTGATACCATACATTGCAGCTTGGAACTACAGATACCCATTGTAAAAAACAGAATTCAAAAGTACCTAACCGTTTCGTTTAAGAGATAGAGGGACGGGATACAGTCGACCACACCAAACCCAATAGATCTCTATCGAGTATCTAATAATTGAATATACGCATTTTTAAATGACACTTACGAGATCATTGTAGTCATAGCCGAACGGATTTTCCAACTCTCTACCCATCTCCAAAATTCCAAGTAGTCCAAAAGAGGTAAGCAGAACAGCAGGAACGGTCACCCAATGCATTTCATCGACCCATTGAAACGGCAGCATTAACAAAACAATCCAAGTGATTTGTTTCAGATGAACAGCATACGCAAACGGAATGGGTGTCCGTCGTATTCTCTCAAAACCCGTTAGACACCTTACCATATTTGCTAACGCATTGTCCAGGATTCGACAAGTAGGTGAATCAATCAAACTTCGATTCTTGCATTCCACAAAATACGCGCTAATATAGAAGCTTATTTCCAGCGGAATGTTACTAGTCACTGTCAAAGGATCCGTTGTGGTATGTGCGTAAGGCTGGGAACCAAATTTCCTTTTTTTCTGGGTAGGCACCGGAGTTTCCTGTTGTTTAGCTTTTCTCTTGTATTCCTTCGACATTTTGCTCCGGATATGCTTCAAAACAACATCTTCGGGTTCCAAAAGTAGTGCTTCTTGTTCAACTAAGGGCTGATTGGATGATGGCGTCAGCAAGTGAGGCAAATGACCAACAAAATTTACTACTCCTTGTTCGTCGTACGAGTATTCTTCCCTGAGATAATGTTTTGTTGCTGATGCAAACCCCACGAGCATATTGAGCAAAGAGATTTTCCCAACGACAACACTGGCATCTTGCTTGTCATCTACGAAGACCCAAACTGTTCTAGTGAGGATTCGGATGCTATGTACCATTTCAGACCAAAGTTTCCGACCTTCCCAAAATCTTTATGGTGGACCCAAGCGTTTTTTTAGCTCAAATGAATGAATGTGTACAAAAATCATTTTTAATCAATTTAAAATTACCTGTCATAAGCGGTATTTGTTCGGAAGACAAGAAGCAATCCTGTAACGATTCCGAGTATTTGAAATAAATTGACATCTCTTGGCATTTCTTTCTCATTATGAAGTTCGAAGTGCTTGTAAAGGAACACTACTAAAGCTGAATAAACCGTTATAATAATAAGTTGCCACCATATCCTTAAAAGAACTGTGCCTTTCAGACTCAGGATTTGTGGCCAATAGCGTCCACATGTCATGATGTAAAAAAAGATGATGTACAAAATATTTCTGCAGCTAAAGTGTTTACAAAATTAAGTCAACCCAATAAAAAATCAGTTGTTATTCTCGGAAATTTAACATCGTGGATGGGAATTAATCCAGTATTTTTATAATTCAGAAATGTTATTTGTTTTCTAAAACCGATAAAGGGTCATGGAAATATCTTCATGAGAATCCAACGGAACAGCACGTTCTGTGGAGTATGAAATGACGAAAGAAGTGATCCTGGCGTCAGCCAAACATTAAAAAATACACTCATCAAGACATGTGTACTCTTGTAACAAGTCTTCGTTTTTATTGTTTGTAAATATTCATTATTTGAATACGGAAATTTAATCAATTTTGTTAACGTTAACGTCCTTAAACGAGAAAGATCACAGAGGTTTAGGTAATACACAGACGCTCTACATAAATACGACACAGTCAACAGTTAAAAATGCTGCCACGTTTGAGACTTGAGAAAATTTGATAGCACAACAACCTACCTTGATTTTACATCAGAAAAAATATTGGAATATCACAACCATAATGTAATTTCTTAAGAGTTATATCGCATCATTTGCATTTATACTAATCAACATTCCTATATTAATTACAACAGTTACCTTAATTAATATTTTAATATCTTTTAAGGATAGAGCTACAAACATCACTTGTCACTATACCAGGTAAGGTAGTATCAAAATGCCCCAAATAACGTCAAATTTACTTTACGTCAAATTTACCGAGGTCCAGAATGGGCGTTATATATACAGTAAGTACGCAGCAGTAATACAATTCCAGAATTATACTATAATTATAGCTTATTCTGAATTTAAAATGCAATTCAAAAACTTTCATCGAACATATTAATTGAATAATAAAAATAGTAATAAACCATGAGACTAATTATAAAACCAAATACTAATGTTAAACTCTAAATATTTTTTAATACATTGCTCAACAGTCGGTAATTAAAAATGAACTTTTTTTTAAATTATGCATTTCGAATCATAGATCTGAGTTCTTCCTCATTCTCCACTTTTATCGTGTCATCAGGTGTTGAGACGGTCACAGAATTGAGATCCGTTCCATTTCCTGCAGTAGCCAAGTTTCTAGATGACAGACGTATGTGACATCCTTTGGACAATATGCGACGAACATCTTTCTCCGACATTTTCATCAGATCTGAAGCTGCAAAATCGCATTCCGGGGCGAGTGGGTGGTTTTCTGCTGACAAAAGCCAGGACTCGGGGGTTGGCATGCGGTGGCCGATGATTCTCAAAATCTCCTTATGAGTGACCCTACAGAAGTCGTCCAATGGCTACATAAAAAGTAAGAACATTAGCACGTTAACGTCATAAACTTGCCGACTACGCCGTACAAAATGTCAAAAGTCTTAGATAGATAGCTATTTTTCATTATTTTTCCGTTTGTTGTTCTTTTGGCTTGAATATCAATGATTGGAAATAATTTCATGTAGTCACGCAATTTGCTTTACACAAACATCAAACCCATCAAAATTCGCTTAAAAAGATAATGAGCAACAAATAACTTTTCTTACCAAATCATTATCGTCGTAGCCAAACGGATTTTCAATCTCCCAACCGATACCAAGTATACCGAGGAGTGCAAAAGCGGCAAGTGCGACAGCAGGAATTGTAAACCAATTCAGAGATCCAATAAGCTGGTATGGCAAAGCAAGTAGATACAGCCACGTTGCATGATGAAGATGGACAGAGTAAGCCAGTGGGATCGGTGTCCGCAATATTCTTTCAAATCCACCAAGACAGTCCACCAAGCTGTTTAAAGCTGTTGGAAAATTATAATATTCACGTCATTTGGTTTTGCAATTTAAATATGATTAAACTTAACTCGTTACACGTGTATTCTCTTGATTTAATAAAAACCATTAGGGTTAGTGCACTTAATATTATTGCTGATTATTTAACGAAAATATATTAACAGAGCTCATAGCACCCTAAGAATAGTTTTGACAGATACATCTACGAAAAATTCTGGAAATCTCAACATCATCATTCATAATTATATATTTTCATTATGAATTAACCGTCGAGTAATTATTGATAATTTACTACTTGTAACGCAACATTAAGCATTATAAACAAATAACATATCATATCAATTTTCCGATAATTAATTTACGACTTTCCCTTTTAAAACCAATAGCATTCTCATTTGTCCCTCTTTAGCAGCTTCACCTTGACCATTTTAATTTGAGCGTGAATCTAACAAAAACCAAATGGGTTTACATGTGTTTAAGCATATACCATTTAGATTAAATAGCTTCCACTTAATTTACGCATTAGATCATGATCGCATATACTACGCTAGTTTTGTTATGTTATGTATCTGTCGTATTTTATTTGTGCTATTGTTGGTTGATGTGCTTTGCTTGACATAAATCATAGAACGTACCCATAATACCTTGTAATGATTTGTATTATAGCTAGACCTACCCAAGTTTAAATTTCAAATTAAAAAGGATTTAACAAGCAGGCGTATTTAACATTTAGGATATCATTACGGAAAAACTTAAATGGACGAGCGTAAAAATTGGAATACTATCTTATGCTTTATAGATCTTTAAAAATGCATAAAACACGCAATAATGTTAAGTTGAATTTGCAATTAAAATTGTTGATTTTGACTGAAATTACACGAGAATTTTATGTTGGCATATTTCACAGTCCACTGCTCAAACATTCTCACGTTTGAGCACTTAAATTACTTCGTTCGAACTCATACAATTTTTACAAATCTTTTATATAGTTAGCTTGCAAACAACAAACAGCATAATAACAGCGGTTTACAACATAAACAGTCAACAATCATTCATTACACATATCATTTTTCATCCATCTATCAATTATACATAACAAACCAACATCATCAACATGAAGGTTTTAAGTGATGTGTCGAATAGAGCTGAGTATTCATTTTCAAAATTCCAGGAAAATTTGTTCATATTTCGCTACCATTTTAATGTTGATTTCACCGCATATAAAATATGGTACCACCCTGTCTGTCTTATGACGCCTAATGATTGGTCACGGTATACGTAATCACAGCAGGTGCGATGGATCATCAAACCAAAGTAGATACACAAAAATCCACAGCCATTACATTTCATAAACAGTCGCCACATGCTCATTCCTTAAAAGTCATATCAGTCAAACCTCATCAAAAAGTATAAACATGTAATTTACCAATTTACTAATAATTTTCAATAAAACTCAACTACCGACAAAATCATTCCTGTATTGAAAATTCATTTTAATGAAGAATGAATGAATTGTAAATTCATGCTTTCCAGTCAGTTGAACACACAGAGAGTACATTACACTTGTCATGTCACTACCCAACTCACTGACTCTCTCTTATTTGTGCTCACTTCATGCTCACTATATACTATCTACACATGTATCTGTCTCTGTGATATTCAAAAGTGAGCAAAAAATATCCTTCATTTCGTGACTCCACATCTGCAACACTCAAAACTCAAAAAAGGCATCAAGGATAGATTAAAGTCTGTACTCCTTTTATTGCTGGTGTTGTAGTAAAATAGGTACACAGGTACTACGTGGGAATATCTACGCTTTGTAAAAATACCATACTGTGAGACAATTAATAATTTTAAAGCAAGCTTATGTGCTTATGTCATGGAACGAAACAAATATGCAAATTTTTATAGCAACTAATAGGTATACACTCATCATGTCATCATATTGCTTTCCTAGAACAAAATTCTTCAGACATTTTTTTGTTCCTTGTCCTTTTGATCATCATTTCATGTCATTTGTATTTATATTAAATGAAGGTTTTAAATTACTTCACGTCTTGAGCCTACAATTATTCACAATGAATAGCTATATCGATTTAAGAAACATAAAAACGTGACTGTTGATGATTGTGATAGACACCTATTGTAAACAATGAAACATAAAATTTGATAGCCCCTGATTAATTATTGTTGATACTGGACATAAATATAGTTATGCTTTGTAGTCCATTTACTACGGTCCATCTCACAAAATGTGATGTAATTAAAGCAATTTGGTCCATATACATGACTTATCAAAACAATGTACCTACCTACACCATTGTCACCTTTATTGGATGAAATAGCGATGATGTCATCACATTCATACTTGTCAAAGGTAAGCCATCAATAAAAAATGCTCACCACCACAAAAAAATGATTCAGACAGGTACCCTAATAAAAGCTAACTAACCCTCCTCGATAATGGAATAATCACTTAAATTGCCTAATATATCAAAGTACTTAAGTTAATCTCATAATCCATACTAAGACAAAATTATCAAATAAAAATGGGATTTTTAATTAGATGTAGTTTTTTTATTGATGATAATGTCTATGTCCACCTTGAACAAACCAACCATTCTCCGGCGTTCCCAAATTAAGGATGCGCACGTCTTTTCATTTCTGTGAACAATCACATTACTTGCAAGGTTACTCACATCATCAACACCACAGATCACACAGTCTCAGCATCAGCACCCTTATGTCTCTTTTAGGTCCCAAAATACTTAATAACATAATCGCTCGCCAATTTACTTGGATATCGTTTTATTTCCATTTATATGCATACCTACCTACCAAAACCAATAATGATAGTATATAGCCCACAAACAAATGTCAAATGATAGTCACGTACCATTATTCATGACGGTAACGGTGGAAGGATCAACAAGTCCTCTTTGTCGAACGCTATTGATGTAAGATGCAATATAATAGCTGAGTTCTATAGGGATGTTGGTCGGCACCGGAGTCTCATAAGCCATAATATTGTATGTTCTACTCTTTTTGGAACTTCCTACTTTCGACGAAGTGGTTGATCCCACTCTGGATCTCAACTTTAGTTCCAGATTGCCCCCACTCAAAGAACACTTCTTGTGCGACTTTCCTGTGTTGCTATTCTTGTCCTCTTCTTGGTCCTCTAAAGGTTGGTTGGAACTTGGCGTGGAGAATTTAGGAATGTGGTTGATCAGCTCACGAAGATCGTCCTCTTCATATGAGTACTCTTCTCGAAGATAGTTTCGTGTGGCGTATGCAAATGCTACGAGCAGGTTTATAGCTGATGCTTTCTCAATCACTTCCTGTGACGTCTTCTCTTTCTCTTCAACCATCACCCAAAAACAGCGAGTGAGGGTTCTGATGTTGAGAGTCATTGTTGACCATAATTTGCGGCCTTCCCAATACCTTAAAATTTTAATTTAATATTAAACAATTAATTAATGGGTACAAATACCTTTGTTGTGCAATCATGTTACGTGACATCTTAAAATGAATAGATGAATGACATAACAATTCACCTGTCGTAAGCCGTATTTGTACGAAACACTAAAAGCAACCCAGTGACAACTCCAAGCACGGGGATAAGTGTCATTGGAAATTTTATCTCTACATCGTCTACATAATTGTGCACGCATACCAATGCTGCAGTGTACAAAATTATGAAAAGGATTTGCCACCAGATTTTAAGGATCACAGTCCCTTTCACTCTGAACATCAAAGGTAGCTCCATTTTGGTAACTTTTTTAAATTGGTCTTAAGAGTCCCACGAAACAACATGTAGCACCTAAACTTTTGTTTTTAACTAAAAGTGTAGCACATGAAAAAAAACGCAGAAAAATCCGGTAAAAATTGTTACAAAGAGGATATTAAAACTTCAAGCACAGGATATCATTTTCTTGTTGACACTCCTTACTTTTTAATGGGAAATGATATGTTCTCTTTCAACAGTTCCAGTAAAATGTACGATAAACTTTTATCATCAAAGCACTACCACATTTCACAAAACAGCACAGCGGTAACCTCCGCCCAAAGGCAAATCTTTTTCACTAAATGAATGAAACTGTTTATCACAACTTCTTCATTTGCCTGCAAATTAAACAAAAAAAGTGTGTTCATTATGACCATGAAAATTATATCCAACAGACGAAGTATTTGGTTAGTTTATTTTTCTAAGTCAAATAAATATAGTCAAGTGTGTGGTATAGTATGGTATGATATGAATAAAACTGTTAAAATAAACTTTACGTTTTTAGTCAATTTAGTCAATTTCCAATTAAGACAAGCAGGCTATAGACTGTTTAGTGTTAATTAGCAGAAAAGAGTGTTCCATGCACATTATTTACTTAATGCAGATGTGAACAAATAAAGAACACGCTTCAATTACAACTAGACATACTGGACTAAAAAATCTATGGAGAATGTTATCTCAATCTAATGATAACTGATATATTTGACTGTATCCAAATTGCAAGTGGACTTTGCAAGTAAACTTGTCAATACACTCAGTGTAATTGAATGCCACTCATGAATAAACAAAAAAATGACTATTGATTTCACTTTTACTGTTAGGCATCTGTTATCCGGTATTACTGCAAATTTGCAGGAGAAAACAAAGTCCAGTTACCCGAGTTGCGTAAGCGTGCTCAATTTCTGTACAGAGTCAACAGTGTATCACAGCAAACTAAACACGTTCACTCCAGTCCACAGCCTCAAATCTTGCTTGACTTGAGCAAGAAAGGAAGTGAGATAAAGAGAAACCAGAGAGAGAGAAAACTTGACCGTGAGAAAGCTTTCCATGAACTTTTGTTACCTGCTTTGTGTAGCGTGCCTAAACGTCTCTGCTACTCTGACTCTGGACATGAACCAAACCACTTTTACCTTCAGTCTAATAACTTCACTTGGCAGCCACACACTAAATGGCAAACTTTATCAAAACAAATCCAGTTACAATGAATTAATTTTTCACAACCATTTTCGTACAACTTTATCTGAGAATCCAATAACCAGCGCCGCTTTATGAAAATTTATATTCACTCAAAAAAGAAGACACATGAGCTCAAAGTAAAAAGGGCTAAATCATGGGTTTTACTTTGCTGGAGAGCGTCACAAAAATTATTCATTCTGCTCCTTCAAAAATTTTCATTCATCCAAGTTTCATGAAAAAAGTACACTTCTCCACAAGACCAAAACTTTGTCTGCTTAAATGATTGCAAAAGTCAACGAATTTTGCCGTTTTTCATACCTGTGTACTTGAGCATTACATTCCACACACATTATTTTGCTGCATATTCATCATCGACTAAACTTCACAAAAGTGGCAAACTGGCAAGCATACAAAATGCATCATTCCAACACAAAAAACGTTAAACGTGTGGCATTTCATATTTACGATATTTGGTTTAGTTTGGTATATAGAAGAGTGGAAAAGTAATTTTTCTCTTAAACCTACAAAGCATAAAAAGCACTCTATGTATTTAACATAGTAATTGTATTGTATTGCAAACTTGGTTTGGTTTAATGTGGTGGCGGTGGTAGTGGTGGTGGTGAGCATGTAACAATACATAACGTCATCATCAAAATTTCAGTTAAATGTCTGTCCGTATGTGGCTTTTATATTGTTGCTGTTTAGGGGCCAATATTGCATGTGCTTTTTTGCTCCTCTTGTGATGCTCATATATATATTTTGTGTGTGTGCAGCAGACTCGTGGGATTTTATTGTTGTGGAAGATTGCTTGAGAATTCCCTTACGATAAGACAAGCCAAGTGAACATAATAAGCGTCTTTTGGTGAGTCAAGTGAGCAGTGAACGCTTTATAGCTGGAATAGAATAATAGGAAAATGCAACATAGTACTACAAACTGTACATACACTCATGAATTAAATCTCTCTCCTATACAATGCGTCATCCATTCTTATACTATCAAACTTATAGGCATTGTTCCACATCATATTGCCGCATCGCATCCAACTAATAATTCAAGCTGGGTATATAAGGCAAAGCAGAAAAAGGGCTAGAGATATAAAGTGAAACAGGTAATATTTGGCGTTATTAGAGTAGACAAGAGTAAACAGTGAAGCTAACCACGTTTTTGAGGTGAGCTTTGCTTTAACTCGCGTTGTGTATCAAGTAGAATAAAAGGGTTGTAAATGTAAGTTGAGTAATAAAATGTACTGTGCTTGGCTTATGATCACTCTCTACGAGTTCCTCCAATAATGATATTGTAACTTGTAGTATTTTTTTGGTAAGATGTTCTTTTGACAGACAGCACAGTGACTGCACAGATTTAGGTTGCCTTGTGCTGTGAAGAATGAATCAAATAAAAATGATTCTAAAAAAGAGTCCACACACACAGGTAACAATAGACGTTTGTCTATCCAGAGAGATATATGCGACTAGAATGTTGTATGAAGTTCATTTTAACTTTTTAGATACGCGTTACGCGTCTTGTCTGTTTCTCTGTGTGATTCTCATTACTTTGTTTTTTAAGGACACAAAACACGAGATTCCACTAAACAACAGTCAGCAAAAAAAATGATGAGAGGGGTGGATAAATAAGCGGATGTAAAGCACCTGCTCATCTATTCATATAAAATATTTTGGCAATAGGGAAAAAAAGAGCATAACTTAACATCATTGTTGCTTGTACGTCGTTTTGCATGATTGCCGTGAATGATATATTGGTTTATTGAAGGACGCACTGCTGGAATGTTGAATGTGACTCTTAATTTTTTGTGCAGACAATTTCTTCGAATTCAACCACAAACTCATTATTGAGGGATGATGCGTCTTCTTCTCCTATTTTGCTCAGACCTATACTGTGACTGCGACTATATTATTTTATGGAGTGGAGATAATGACATTGATAAATGTATACATATCTTCGGTTTGCCAAAGGGAAAATCTCAGTAAAGGCGCTTTCATAAAATGAACTTGTTTCGTATTTTTGTAATTTGATGGAAACCTCAGACCAATTACTCATAACATAATATTATGGACATTAAGGTTAAGAATCCTCCCTGGAATTTCACATGGTTGTACTATATACTCTCCGACTTACTGTTTCAAACAACTTATGTAATTTGGTGTCATAAAAATGTATATCGTCCAGCATAAAAACCAGAAGCATTTAAAATAAATTCGAGCAAGTGCTAAGCATATTAAACGAATGTGTATATGATACGCAAATTAGACTTGGAAATGACATGATCTAAAAAAATCATGCTCTTCTTTACAAAAAAAAAGAGGATGGACAAAAACATGCTGTTGTACTTAAAGAAGTCAAGTAGTAGAAGGTCGTTTGTTTTGGTCTTTTAAGATGTTTATGATATGAATCGACTTAAGGAATGCAAAGACAAGTACAGCGCAGCGGAGAGTATAAAAAACTTGTAAATTTGTGTTCATGGTCTTATTATCATTATCATATTTGTTCAATAACTGTGTCTTGTAGAGTCAAGGTGAAGGATTATATGAAAGGGCTAATATGCCTATTGCAAATTGGTTAATTGCTCATGTATTTTTAATGCGTAGGGGAACAACATGCATTTTTTGCTTGTGTCATCATCATCCCATACAAGATGACATAAACCCAACAAAAACTCCGTCATTCTGCAAGTAAAAAAACAAGTAGTGTATGTAATGGCATATTATGTAAAAAATGATGATGATATGGATGTGCAGTGCAGATCCCCGTTTTGGACAAGTGAAAATTTTATTAGTTTACTAAACTCAGTTTTTGTGCAATATAACCAACGATTCATTGTCAATGATGCACCAGTAAACGAATAAATGCAATCAAAATTCAAGTCCTTGAATTGCACCATCACACACCGTAGTCAATTTTTAGAATATCACCTAAATTTAGCCTTGCGGTTTTCATGCATAAATATATTGTATGTAGGTATTTGTGTATAATTGTGTTGTGACATTAACAGCGAATAAATTAAGTTATTAAACCCACAACCAATTTACACCTGTTTCCCAAAAACGTGTGTCTCCATTCAAAGAAGTATTTAGCATTCGACTAAAAAAATATGCTACACGATTATTCCAGTTTAAAGAAGCGTTTTTCCTTCGAAAACCATGAAACCATAACCTACATATTAAATGTGGATGTGGGGTTGGTTGTAAAAATACATTAAAAATATTACGTGTACAATTGTGTGTGACACTGAAAAATATTAGTTTCTCCAAAATTACATTTCAAAGTTAAAAATAAGTACAAACTTGTTTGAATCATCCGTACATCAATTTCCTCTGCCATTTTGTGGCATAGAGCAATAACAACAAGAACGAAACCACCGAGTTATGTTCTTTTTTGCGGTACACTTGCCCTCGTAACCTTTGTGATTAGTCATACTAACTGCATATACATATTTGGAATTATATTTATATAGCATAAAAAGCAATTAGCATGGTTGTAATCATTATAATTTGACATAATTTTCTGCCTTTGGGACAAGCTAACATATGGTGCATGGCCTATCTATATCAGAGAATTATCTAGAGAATTTTTAATCTACCAAATTACAGCAAACTTTAGCAGTTAAATGGTGGTAATTACTATTCTCGACATAGTTCAACCATTCTAAAAGCTTTGGTAGTTTTTTTTTTCTTCACTTGAGTGCAATATGTTTTGCGGCTAGTACGCCTAACGCCTACACTCCAATAACATTAGTAATAACATTTTTATACTTAATATTTTAATGGTCATGCACTTGAAAGACTCTGGAATTATTTCTTCATTTCACATATTCTCGTGATGTCAATGAATCGCAAAAAGACTTCAAGATGACTTGCAATAAATGACAATGGATGGACTCAGTAAAAGTAATCGTAGCAACTTGTATGACAATTTCATTAATTTTCACAAACAAACGTAAAAATATTAATATTTTACTTTTGTCCCCGTAAAAATAACAAATAAAACCATGTTTCACAAAAAAAATATTCACACAATACTATTAAATTGATGTACCATAGACACACATAATTTAAAATTAAATAAAAATTGGCCAATATTAATAAATTTTTAGTGAAAAATATAACAAAACTGCTATCATGATTCTGCGTGAAACTGAATTCAAGTATTCATAACACAGACCACCTTCGCGAGTGCTTCATTTAAGACAACATTTAAAACGGTGCTCATACGTTCATGCTTAGAGTCTTGATAAGCTGGTCCAATCGAATTTTCGTTGAAAACAATTCACGCGTCAAAAGTGAATATAACGAAATGCTGAGTCAACAAATTTATGATAGCTGGAATGCTCAGACTACAGCAGACCTTAAGGACTTATTGGAAAGTATTAACGGACCTAAAATTCCTAAGGACGTCAGGAGCTCGATATTTAAACAGCAAGTTTTGGAAAAGATTGAGAAAAGACGGGTGGAAACATACAGAAACCGTCAACAACGTATTGAACGTCTTGAGTAATTATTTCATGCTTTAATTGGCTAAGATGAATGCGATGCAAACAATTTCTAACAACCAATTTTTATTCCAATTCATGTAGGGAGGAAGGAAGTAGTAAAGGTTGGTGTCCATGTTTCAGCAAGAGGAATGATAGGTACGTCTTGTAAAACGACTGCCGAAATGTTATTTAATGCACCCACAATTTTTTTTTGTATGATTACTTCATAAAGTGACAAAACTGATTAATTTGCAGAGAACTGAAAAACGAGTGTAAAACAATGCCCACCTTTGAAAACTTTTGTTCAGTATCCACCAAAGTATTTAGCAAGTCAATATCCACCGTGAAAGCCCTTATCCAAAAACTTTCCTACTGGGAAAGTATAAAACCAGGGACGGACGGTCTATCTGTAATTGGTGGATACATGTGGCTACTAAGTTTTGCATGCCAACATTTAATTGACTGTCCCAACTTTAAAGACCATTACCGAATGCAAGTTCATATGGCTGACGTAAAGGAAAAGTATCAGGAATTGGGTCAAGCTGGTGAACTCTTCACAGAGTTAGCAGAATCCTTTCATCAAAACACATTTCACATGCGAGGAGACGCCCTTCTCATTATAAAAAGGTTAACAAAGAGATGGGCTATATCAGAAGAAAAAAATCCTTTACATGTACGTCCAGAAACTCTTAAAAATATTCCCCGACCTAGGAAAAGAATAGGAACTGGATTGGACTCCACAATCGATACAGAGGATGATGATGACGTGTTCTCTGTCAAGTGGTCACCATTAACTGTTTTCATTCAAATGTCGTACAAAGATACACCCAAGCCTTTTGGACGTCTCCATCCACAAGACAGAGTAACAATTTTTCGAAAGTTTTTGCAGTGTACGTTAGACAAAGTGGAGATGGCGGCGGAAGATCTTACCTCAATTTCAAATCAAATATCAACCATTGAACTAAGCAATAATAAAGTAATGGAAGGAAGGGATATAACGTACGCAATGTTGAGCTTTTCTAAAAGTAAGCACGTGCCCAAGACGCTATCAGATAATGACAGGAAGAAAATGGTTTTCATTCTCAATGAATTTTGGTACTCGCTGGACGTTCTCCAAGAAAATGTGTATATTTTGCTGAGGCTGGTCCAGGAAACTAGGGATATCATAAGGACATGTTATGTCTATTCGGACGTATTTTACAAGTGGCACATGCCCAATTATGATAGTTATATTCCAAGGAACAAAATGCATAAGCCTAGGATCAGTAAGGAACATGCAAAAGATCTTCTTCATAAAATTGGCCATCCAATGGCTAATAAAAAGCTGTCGGAAACGACAAGTATCATGTCATTGATGGATTTTTCAAGTTCAATTTATCAGGGCGTTTTACAAGAGATTCCTATTCAATGTGATGAGATGCTACTACGTTTAAGGTACACATTTACTAACTATTTTCGAATATTACGATACTATATATTGTGGTGACTTTTAACACTTAATTGTTAATTTTGTGGTGTAGGATGAATGAATTAGAGACTAATGAAGAGCCAATGGGACTTGTTAGTGGTATGGTTGATAAAAGAAAAAGTTGTATGGGAATGGATAGCTGTAGAAAGTCTTTTCAATAGCAGATGACAAAAGTTTTCAATAAATTTGCTTCGAAATTTACGATACTATTTTTTTATTTCATTTTTCATGACGTTTTTAGTATGAATTAGTTGTAAATTATTATATTTGTAATTTTTAATAATGAATGGCATTTCGATGTGTGTACTACCTTTCTAAACCGTGAGTTTATTTACTGATAAATTACCGGAAACAAATGTACAAAATACCCATGAATTATTTTTTTGATAATTTGTATACGAACAAATTAATGACTAATATATCGATTAAAGTTTTTCCATTTCCATCATCATTCTTATTAATTAATTTTTTTTACAACAAAAAGTTTTTTTTCTGCATTATACTTCCATGCAAGTACATTCACAAGCATCATCATTTTTGCAAAAGAACAAAAAAAATTACATTCAAAATTAGAAACGAATATCACATTTCATTCACGACAGACTATTGCAAAAGGTTATTTATAACAAACTAATTTCATCAACTGTAATGGGTCACGTATGAAAAAAAATATTTACCAAGACAAAAACATCAATATTATAACTTACATAATTACGTATACATATATATATTAACCGTATTGCGATTTCCTAACAAGCGACAACATTAATCCCAATTATCCTTGTTGTCATTGTGAGAGCAATTGAGAGTAGCGATTAGAAGATGCATCTTTTTCCTGGCTGGATAGGATGAAACTCCTAACGCTCTGAGATCGGCTTCAGTTAGTGTGGCGAAAGCTTCCAAATCAATTTCCTCGGACATAAACAAATCTGTGTGAAATAGTCAGGTCATTTAAAATAAATACGCATAAAATATAGTACAAAAACATAAATCATGAATTTTTAGTTGATTTCATTTGCAGTAATTACGAATATATTTCTCCAGTCCATTTTCAATAAACAGAGAAGGCAAGTCGGTATGCTTCCGGTCAATAGTCGTTCGAGAAGCAGCAAAATCCAGAAGATTTGACTGCTGTGGCACCAGCGGTGGTTTCTGGTGAATATTGCTGCTACAGTCTTTTGGTTTGTTGGAAGTTGAGCTGTTCACATTATTTCCATCTCCTGTCTTTGTGTCAACGTTGTTGGTGGATGTCGCTCCGTCCGATTCGGTCCATGCTCCTGCCGTGGTGGAAGATGATTGTTTTTCTTCCTCGATACCATTTGCTGCCTTTGAGTCACCTCCATCATTCCTAACTGCTGAGCTAGCGCTGTCCACCTCCTGCGGAAACAAGCTTAGATGCGTACGGCTGAATCCACATCCAGCCCATTCAGCATTTGGAATCCGTGGATTTGGTCCAATTTTAGCGTTGTACATTGCTGCAATTAAACAGGTAAATACCAAGTTAAGCAATGTTATTAAATTAAAATTATGAAATGAAAATATGAATTGTGTCGTAAGCAGAACAAGCAGAGGTTCTTACCTTTTACAGCCATATATTTTTTGTCTTGCATAGACTTGCTAGAAATGACTGAATTGTCTGCGCTTTCTCCAGAGATTGAGCCGGAATCACTGACATTAGAGCCCATGGAACCACGACCAAGTAAGTTTTGCATAGTATTAGTCCGCTCCCAACCTGGGGCCTTCCTCTTCAAATCAAAATCTCGGAAATCTTGAATAAAGTTATTCATGGAATGAGAGTTCCCTCCTGAGCTTTCAGATACAGTCGAAGAAGCAGGTGTGGGAAACGCTTTAATACTATGGCTATCCATCAATGGCAAGTGCATGCTTTGCTTCATTGCGTTCATTGTCGCCAAACTAAACTCTGGGGTGGGTCCACCTGGGCCCGACACGTTATTGTTAAATCCAAAGTTGTGGTTTCCTTGAGAGTTGTGAAGTCCATAGGACATGCCATGTACTTTACTCAAACCTGGTGGAGGGTCACCGCTAGACATACCATTATTGTTGTTTCCCCCTGACCCGTTGTTGACCACACATGTTGCGATTGGTGGTGAGCAAAAAGGACTGCCATATGGAGTCGGGGGCCAGAACGACGGGGACAATACTGGTGACAGCATATTTGGGCTCGGTGGAAGCATTAGTGGCGGTAATGGTCCTGGCGGAGCCGTGAGTCGATTGCCATAATGATACATGTTACCTAAAATCAAATGGAAATGGTTTGAATTAGTAGTTATCCTTAAGCCTCTACTTCCATTATTTATAAAATAAGAATTTAATGAAGAAAACTACCTGCAGGTACCGTTGGCCTCAATGCATAAGTTGTTGGAACATTAACAGAAGCAGGTGGCTCTAATGCTCCAAGAATGCGACGCCTGGCCTCATAAATATTGGCAGTGTTTCTCTCAGCAGCAATCAGTTGAATAGTTCGTCCTCTACCTGGAATCGGTGGAGGGAGAGAAGCAGATCCAGGACCACCCCGGTCACTAGATCCTCTGTTACGGTTGATTAGCTTTACGTTAACGTTAAGCTCCGAGCCAATCATACGTACAGCTTCCCAGTCCAGTGGGAAATCGTCGGCAAGATCAAAAATCATGCGCAGAGGCAAGCATCCCTAGAAATATGAAAAATTAATCAGTCAATTCATAAAAAAAAACTGTAGTGGATATTGCAACCATATTGAAATAAAACCTTACAATTAATTGTTGTCTAGCATTGTAGACACAGTTGATATCTCCGCTGACATAAACTCGAGAGCGTTTGATTTGCTGAATGTTCGTATCACTCAGATCCGGAAAGATGATCTTGGCTCCAGTGTTCATCATGATGCTATGTATGTTGCTGTCATTCACAGCACGGACAAAGCTGTGCTGAGCAGCTGAAATTTCCATAGTCGATTCCACGTTCAAATTGTTAACCTGATAATATAAATTAATTTCATAAAAACATTCAATTGGGGTTCCGGGCATTATTGTGGGTCGCAGTGAAGACATAATTCATGTGCATAAATTCATACCATGGCTCCCCCAGAAAAGTAGCGAATGATTTTCGAAATTGCTTCCTTGATCTTGGTTGCATCAATTTCACAGCCCTTCACTGTGACAGATGTCTGTTGCAATTTATTCGGAGGATGGATGGTAACCTGAACATTGTAGTTCGATTGGATGTTCTCAATGAATACATGATGCGCATCTGGATTCCCATCAAACGTTGAGTTCATCATTGGCAAAGTAAATTGAAACAGCAATGGACTCAATTCCTACCGGAGGAAAAAAACATAAATATGATGATCACGCTGACATCCCTATTATGTTTAAAAAAAAAGATCATGTCATAAATTGAATTGTGCGCTTACACGAACTCGAGATCGTGCTTGTTCAACCGTTTGAACAGAGCTACCAGCAATAGTAACTTGATTGCTCTTGTGGTCCTTAGACATCCGGTTAGAATCTGGAAAATGAATGTGACAGCCAGTGTCTTCCATAACACGTCGTATAGTAGCTCCTCGACATCCAATCAGATGTGAATGGTCAGTATAGCTTATTTCCATTTTCAAAGTAATCCGAAGGTCCTATTTACAAAAAGAGAAAAGGTTCCCATTTTTACATTGCTGCTCATTCGTTTCATATTACATGGTCATCAGGGCATTGTTGTTGCTCATGAAAAAATGCTTACTCTATGTGGTCCAAAATCTGCAAGAATTTGAGCCTTGGCTTCATTAACGTCATCAGGATTGTGTCCATAAACTCTCACGTACAGGTCCTTTTTCGTCTTAGCTCCTATTTTCATACGAGAAGGCCACTGAATGTACGTATTAGTGGCTTCCATCAACTAAAAAATCAAGACAAATATATGCAAATTAAGACACCACCACATGCGACCTACTTAATTTTGACCTACTTTATCAAGCTCGTTAACGAGATCAACACATCATCATTCAATTCATAATATACTTTAGAACAACTTACTTTATCCATGTAAGGTTTTTCTTGTGGAATATCGCGTTCTGGAAATCAAAACAAAAACAATGGTTCATTATCTCTTTGAAATGTATTTTTTTTTTCAGGAAACCCCAAATTACAAATTAATTAAGATCCTGTTTTTATACCCATGTCATTGGATGCCGGTAACAGACCCAACGAAAAGTGGTGGCCATAATCAGTGGCCAGTGTCGCAATAGAAGTCGTCATTTTAAAAATAGATTTAAGCTTGTCGTGATCGTTAAACTTGCTTGAATTACTCAAAGAATCATCAATATTAATCTGTCTAAACGTACATGTCTAACTATCCCTAACTATCTTAATTAAATAATAAACTGGAGGAACAGAATCTTGATAAAATATCTTAACTATTCAACTATGCTTAAAGAGGAAACTGCTAACTATTATTCTAATCTACGTTAAACTTCAAACTAGTTATCAAAACAGTCCACACGATAATGATTTTGTAACTTTTTTAGCTAACTGAACAAGCTGATCGATTGATTGCAGTCAACAATAGTGAAAAAGTGAAACTCAGTCAAAAGAATGGAAGGACAGAAGAGGACAACTTTCTCTCAAAAAATTCATTCTCTGTTGCGTACGCTATCCTACTTGAACTCAAGAAGACAAAGACTTTTTTTTCGCTTCAATGCTGAATACCGATGCAAGCCAATCAAACAAAGGAAAGAGTTCAGCCATTGACCTGTTCTCTGATCAAAGTGTTATTACTACACAAATAAAATTTT
>JAQFZH010000115.1:0-50671 GCA_034695485.1 Entomobrya nivalis | reverse complement strand
GTTTTATTTCATGCTATGCATTATACTGGACAGCAGTCCAGAGTTTTTTCCTCGTTGTCATCGTTAACTTTAACGGTTCAGTGTTTCCATTCAACTCTTTCCAATTAAATCAATAGGATAGTTATTTTTTGTTTCGATGATAAAAGGTAAGAAAAAACTAAAAGTTAATGAGCTCAGGTGAGTTACTTCAGATGAATTGTGTCTGAGAGTGTATGGCTTGCCAACATAATTGTGTTTAAAAAGCTTTCGGTTTTTTGTATATTCTTTCCATGTCCATGTTTTTCATGTCTACCATTTCCAATTTAGCAAAATCGTACGGAGATTGTGAAAATAGAGTGGTCTAAACTCAATTAAAACCAGAGTGTGTTTAAGTAGGTGGCGTGTTATAATTTAATGAACATACCGTAACCACAAAGAACACAGTGAAGCTGGTATGGATTTGACATTTTATTCTTCACACTTGGTTTTTTTTGTAATGACGCGATTCAATTGACTAATGAAACCCAGACAAAAATAGAACAATCATAATTGGTGTGTATGTACCCGGACGACGATCCAATGAGACGGTTTATAATTAATAACCTTGTCTATTATTTCACCACTTTGCGAGAAATCGAAAATTAAACAATTTATGGCTCAGTTCCAAGAAATTGATGAAAGGAAAATTGAAGTATATATTTTATACATAAAGACGTTACGTATCTCGGTCTCTGTGTGTTTATGTCTATGGACGTGTCTATCAAAAAGAAAGAAACAATAACTTCTCTTATTACACACGTGTGCACTTGACTTCTCTCTGCACAATTTAAACAAAAAAACAAAAGAAAAATGAAAATGCATATTAAGATACGTCAGTATGAATGGTAATTTTTTTTATATAAAGGTCGGCCTTAACGACTGTTTACAAACATTAAAATATCAAGCATGGTTAACACGTGAGTGAGCATTGTGTGCGCATAGCTATCAATTTATGCAATTTATTTTGCATAAAATACGATTTTCAGTTTTTGTGATTTGTCACCTTATTTGCTATCATCATAATCATCATCACTATGCATACAAAGTAATAAATTAATTAAATTCATTTAACGCTTTGTTGGTGTTTGGAACCGAATGAGAGTGGTCGACCAAATTAATTAGCATATGTTTGATATGCCTCATAAGCATACCGGGAAAGTGTAAACATGTCCTTGAGTATTGCAATGCAACCGACGACGCGTCGGTATTTTCCACATGTGGCAAAATTTCATCACTCCACCAAAAATCGGGAGTAACTTAATTATCCTTCAATTGAAAAGTAATTTAAATTTGTGAATGAATGACGTAACATAAATTGGCGGGAAATCCAGAAATGTGTAAATTTTCTAAGATTTGATGAATATGTTATATGAATGAAATCGTGAGTAGATTTTTTTAGCGAAATTAATTTTAATTCGTAGTATTTTAGGGGACAAATGACGGAAAGGAACGTTGACAAATTTTATAATGCATTACATGAACTTTTTATGGATAAAAAAGCAGAATTAGCGTAAAATTTCAACTTACCTTTGAAACAAGTTGCGGATCTCCTCCTCACGCACATTTTCAGGTAGATTTCCAATCCACAAATGCCTGGTTTCTCTAACCATTATTTATTTGCGGCCAATCTTATCTTATTCACACCGATAATCCTTAGGCATCTCATTGGCCTTGTTGTTTTGTAAACCAAAACAAATTTAACACATCATCATCTCCATTTCTTCTTTTTTTACTGATTTAAAATGATGAAAATACACAAACGCGGAAATGTTGCGATGGGCCAAGCAGCAGTCGCTCGTTCGGCCCGCATGCCATCATAACTTTTTTATACTTTTTTTTAATGCAAGAAATACAAAATATATTTGATTTGATGCTTTAGTGAAAGCTGGAATTTTTTTTCTCGTTAGAAAAATTTCAGCCCCTTTCAAAAATTCATGATTTCTCTCGGAGTCTCTCCAAATTCATGCCAGACAAAAGCAGGATAATTTTTGTTACCATTTCCATCACTTATTCTTCTGCTTGCAAGTACATTAATCATTTCACCACAGTGCTGCACAGCTCATCATACATATCTTCATTTGAAGCACTGAATAAAAAACACCACTAGCCATATTTTTTCCTTAATATTGACTCAACAAACTGAAACGATCCGTTCTCGTGATTCTGACGTATTGCTCCATGTCAATGTCAATTTTTATCCCACAAAATTTTTTCCAAACCCTTTTCCTCCAAATTTTTACACAAATGCAATAAATTTCCTTAAATGCAAACAACACTTTATCATCGCGAAGTCTCCAGAGATTTTTTTAAACATTCTATCCATCCATTATTCCAAAGTAGTTGTCGTGATCATCCGATCAATCCTGGTAAATTCACAAGAGGAGAAAAAAAATGCGCCATATAAGGAAATGCACGACAAACATATAGAAAATATGGATTTAATTTTTAATGCTTAGAGCCAGAGCCTGGCTACTTTTCTTCCTCGCACCATAAAAACCACAACAGCATATAGCTATTTTAGAGCTACATAAAAACAATTAGCTAAATAAAGCCATCACGATAGAGTTTTTGTGATGATGATTAACTTTAATAATTTAGTGCCATTTTTGTCATATTTTTCATACGATAGCCTTCAAGGCACTAAACTCAATTGCATCCAGCACTAATATTTGTTTTCATTGCCACAAATTAAACTGGGACACATGTTCATTTTTTTACATTAATGACAACATGCACTTTTAAAACAAAAAGGAATGATGCATTTAACTACGAATCTATTTTTTAATACAAACTAAAAAATTGCATTATTATTTCCACTAGAGCTCAAGGAAAACTAAAAAAATGTAATATTACAAAATATCCTTGAACAACAAAACAAGAAAAACAGAGGGCAAAAGAGCACAACGAAACAACAAAGCTTTGATGGTTTTTGTACATTGGATATATATTGAAACGAGAGCTAAACGAAACAGAATACTGTTGTTTTTTAGACGGCCACGCACATTCCAAAATGAAATTAAAAAATTACGCCCTATTTTTATAATAATTTGAGATGCAATAATTTTTTGGTGTAAATATGTAATAAAGAAAAGCACAATAATATTTGTCTGTGTAAAACACTTACAGCTTAAAATTTCTTCACGTTTTTAGAATTAAAAACGAAACAAACAACTTTTTTTCTACATTTCTCTTCGGCTCTTTTTCCACCTTTTTTTGTCGCGTAGCAAAATAAGCACTCTACACACTTTTATATAGATATTTTTGAACAACAACATAAATTTTTTGGAGCAGAGAGGGAATCATACTGACTATGACTGAATAGCTGCCATTTTTACACCTATAAAAGCTTGGAACTGAGAGAACACCGAAAAAATTTCACATTTTTCCATACCAACTTAAATTTACACAGAGACATTGATATAAAAAATAATAAACTAGCAGAACATGAACAAATTTGCTGAGAACAACGATTATATATTTTTTATACGTATAAATAAACACACCTCGTCGTCGTCATCAAATTGGAGAAATTTTCACAAAAAAACTTTTTTTATTTTTGCCTTTGGAAAATATATAGCAAATAAATTGAGGCTTCACTTCTCCTTATTTTTTTCTTGGCTTTATCGCTTTGCTTTGATATATCTGACTTCCAACCAAACCTTGCTGAGAAGATTTGATTCTGAAGATTTAATATACAGAGCTGCTTTTTATTTGGCTTATCATCAAACAACAAACACACACAGATAATTATACTCTTATTTCTTTTTGAATAAAAATTGTGTATTCTCTCGTCTTCTTCTCCTACCTTGATAAATACTGGACAACTGTCAATTAATTAATAATATCACACAAAATAAATGAGATGCTCCTGCTACTTCTATTCTCCTTGTAATAATATCCCCACTTTTCAACAAACTTTCAATAGCAAGTCCCCAAATGAAATCTCCATTCTCCAAAAAAAAATCCAGCACAGAGAAATACTCCAGTGCAGTGTGAGCTTCTGAGTAGCAGAGAAGAAGAGGGAGATGAGATGAGAGAATATTATGAAGCGGTACTACACACGGTTGTAGTATAATAATATGAAAACCAGTAGAACAGAAAACGTTAAAGTTGTGAGAACCAAACCAGAGAGAGAAGGTCCAGAAATCTTTTTTTTTTCTCTACTTATTTTTTTTTGTTCAGTTTTAGTTGAGGAGAATCTCGTGTACATTTTTACTACACATATGCATTTTGTTTGTATATATGTAAAAGTATGCTGTATGTAGTAAAGTTATAGTAAAACTATTATGTATATAACTAGTATTTCGTCAACCCTCTTCTTTATTCCATATCTAAAAAAGCACATATACACACATCTCTGTTCTTTTATCGCACAACAAAACACACACCACCGCGTCGTTGTCGTACGTACCGTAGTAGAGTTCAGCCAAAACTTCATTGCGTTACACAATCAGATATACAGCATGAGATATATATTTTTCAATTCACAACATTCTCATTCTCCATTCCCCAACAAACATTTTCTGAAAGCTTTTTTTGTTAAGGTATAACTAGTAATGATATTGTTATTACAGATATATTTATATATGTGGTATGTACATGCAACATTGTATGAAAAATTATACATTCTTTTGTGTGTACACATAACAATGTACCTACCTAACATATATATCTCTATGCATTTCATTATAATGTGTATACATACATACTTTGTTTCATCTCTCTCTCTCACTCTGCTCTGCACACAAAAACAGAACCTCAACTTGTATTATTATTACCATTTTTCTTATCATTGCATTCACCATGCAAACCAAGCCAAAAGCCAAAGAATTTTTATATATATGGCTTGCTTGCTTGCGTTTTTTGGTGAAAGAACTCTCTGTTGTATTTAGTTTCTCTTCTATCCCAAAATGGTTCACGTTCACACCCCCGCGGCATACACTCCTCCTCATCATTCTCTCTCTCTCTCTAAAACTCACTTCTCCCAAGCTTCTTTGGGGACCAAAAGCAGAAACTAAGCAGCAGCAGCACAAAAAAAACTTTTTTTCGTTGGCTTGGCATCCCATAGCAGCCTGCAATGCCTTTTGTATGCTTGTCTATGTCTGTCTGTGTCTGTGCATACACACACACACACACACATCTATTTCTATTTGTAATTCTCATTCTCAACATAGCAAAATTTATACCCAGAAACTAGTTCCGGGAGCGTTGCTACGCTGCGAACTCACTTCCCTTCTCGAGTCAAAGAGGCGGTCTTGGCTACCAACAACCCATTTCCAACAGCCACTCACAAACAAGCAACCGTCCCCTTTTTACAGCATTGCCAAAGCAGCAATAACCTCTAATTCTCCTCAAAGAAATAAAAAAATATAAAAGCTGTATATTCTACATGGCTATGCTACTACTATACTATGCTATCATCTTTTATTATTATTTTCAGAGCCTTATTCCATTCATCCATACTCTCTCACACACACACACAAAACGCTTAAAACCAACATATCTTGCAAAAGCACACTCACACACAGTCAGTCGTCGTCGTCAGTACAACAACAACATTATTTGGTAGGTACTAGGTACCCTCATAATATTTTACCACGCAGCACTCCAAAAACTCTCCAAACATTTTAAGCGCATTATTACTACTATATATACTACGATATGTTGTGTCTGTGCCTCTCTCTCTCTTAAACTTTTATATTTTTGTACTTTGTACTTTTATAAGCCCATATTATACATTTACAACAAGCAACCACCTTATACACTTGGTAATATATATTCTTCAGAGTTATCCTTTTCAATACATGCGTCATTCAACTATTAACTTTTTCTCTCTCGCTTAACAAGTATATATCTCCATACTTATTTTCTCGTATAAATATACATATAGCCTTATAGATGTTTTTTTAACTGATGTGAGCTAGGTTTGTTAACTTTGCTCTCAGAGAGCTGAGCTCAGAGGGCGAAATACTTTGTAGAGTTTACCATCTACCACATTCTTATTTCAGCAATGGTGGGGCTCACTACTTCTCTTCGATCTGTTCATTTTTTCTCGTCTCTCTCACTCGCCTTTTTTTTCTCTCTCTCCTTGTCCTAAAGTCCTTTACTGCCATACTATATACTTTACTAAAAAAGAAAATTCAAACATATATTTCCTTAACTTTTTTTCTCTTCCTTCTTTTCATATATTTTTTTTCTTTCGTATAATAATTTTTGGAGGAGAATAATATGCTGTTTCACCTATTTGTTTGGCTGTGGTAGAACTAGTAGTAGTGGTGGTTATTTTTCTCGCACTGTTTCATGGTTTTGTTTGTTGGCGGTTATTATGCGGGAGGACGGAGAGGTTGGGAAACTCATAATCAGGGAGAGAGAGAGAGAGTATTAATATAACTTTATATATTTTTTATAAAGTAAAAATATAAAAAAGTCGGATAACATTATATTTTTTGTATGTTCATTTTTGTGCTATGTTGTTTGGAACGTTTTGGAAGTTGGCACAGTCCATAAAAAAATCTACAAACAAAATGTACGTCTATATGGTTATGGTGGTGAGGAGGGTATGATGGAGGAAGCGGTAATAGGAAAGGAGAAGGAAATTATTTTTTTTTCTCTATTTTCTATAGAAAAAATACTTGCAGATTTTTATATGTAATAGCGTTTAATAAAAAGCTCTTTTGTAAATTACAGAATTGTATGGTATAGTATATATGGTGGTGGTGTGGTATGGTTGGTATGGTGGCGGGGGTAGGTCGATATCTCACAGCAAATTTGGTATTTTTTTTTCATTTCGCCATAGTAATAATCCTACTCCTCTCCAAAAATCCTCCTTAAATCCTCAATCCGCTTTCTTTTACTTTTATTATTTCGCGTGGTTAGATTAAATGACTACTAGAGAATGAAGTACATACATAAGTACAATGGGCTCACCAAACAAACTACAATAAAAGCATCTGACGAAATACAAAAAAACTGGAGAAAAAAAGTATGCATGCATTGTTGAAATAAATGTAATGATCATGACTGGTTTCCTTTAATGTAAAACTTGGGGAAAATATAAATAGTTGTATGGATTTGCTGGAAATATATATCGTATATTGCATAGCAACATATTTTTCATTTGTTCAAAATATGGCCAAAACTTGGATGTGAGCATTTTAAAGGTTGCAATTTATTGCTAAAATTGAATAAGAGTAATCAAGTTCCAAATCAATAATATTGAACGCTACACTGAAAATGTTAGGAAAGGTGGAACCAAAGCTTCGAGAAATTTCTCTGATGACAATTTGAGGTGCGGGTTTTATTTCGTCAGCATGGAAACAACTATATATATAGTTTCAATACTTATGGTACGGGTACAAAGAAATTTCTTTAAAAAATTGAGACGCCCCAACTGGAAATGTTAACCTGATGTATAATATCACTACCATACCACTGAAAACGCCCTGCTTGCATAACGTAATTGATTTCTGGTATAAAAAATTTGGATGATACATAATGTGGATGTAATATTCCATCAAAATTTAATGAGATTGATAGAACATTACGTATATTCTATATTTGGCAATGTTTGCACTGAAAATTGCAGGAGAACAACCAGTCCAAACTAAATTTTCTACGTTTTCCACGTTTACCTATCGCTTTTGTATTATTAACCTTCATTTTGACAATTTCCCTAGTCCCCTAAAATTACACTGTTGATTGGCTGATGTATTGATAAAAAATAATGCTCTATTTCAACTGCCTAACAATTTATCCTCATCGATCACAGACAGACAATTATCTGGCTTCGTATAATATTAATACACGAGGTTGTCCATTTCCGTAAAACATGCTTGTGATTGCTTTGCATTTACTAGACTTGACCATTTTCTATTCTCTAACGCGACTTTTATGTTAGCATATTTGGTTGTTTTTGTCGGGAAAGAAAATTGGCAAGACTGCCGGTCCAGTCAATTTAGTGAAAGGTTTACTTACACTTTCAGCAATAACAAAATAAAAAATTCCCTTCACATTCACATGACATTGGTTGTCTGAAACGCAATAAGCGAGCACAAGATCAGAGAATATGAATCTATGCGAGCGAATTTAAAAGGGCTCACCAGCGCCATCCACCATCGACATGAGCTCACTCATACGAAGCATCACAAAGCTGTAAATGTGTTTCACAGTTTAGCCAACATGGTGCGCGTTGAATACTTTTCATTAAATGACTTTCCTAGCTATTTGCTTTTCCATTTAAAAATACAAGATATAAAGTTAATCAGCATTTATGATCAATGATCATATATTATGATAATAGGAAACACAGCAACATATCGGTATACATATATTTGAAGCATTTATGTTGCAGGAAGCAAGCAGCTTTAAAATAAGTTCTAAATTGAAAACAATTAGCAAATAAAAATACGGATTTTGGTTTAATTTACCTTTTAAATGATAACTTTTAGAATTTTATCAATTGATTTTTTTAAAGCGCGGGTACACTTTTTCTTTATGAAGTTGATGGAAAACTATATAAAATTGGCAACAAAAAGCTGAAGTTCAGGAGAAAAATGATGCACCAAAAACTCATGTTGGCTCTGTGACATGTCAACGACATAACAAGCAAACGTTTGGGTAACCACGCAAATTCTCACGATGCCCCAGCAAAAATATAAATTTGAGAGTAATACATACTTATCAGCAGAACTTGATTGAATTTTAAAAATCGTGTGGATACACTTTTTCTGATGAATTTTATAGTAAACTACAAAATTGACGACAAAGTTTAAATTAAAGGGGAAAGGAAAACTATTCACGAAAAACTCACGTAAAATGTTAAAATGTTAGTGAGTGTCATGTATGTGCCATGTCAACGACATCACAAACAAAGTATCAGATGACCACGCAAAGTTTCACGACGCCCCATCATAAATATTCATTTGACATTTGAAGGTGAAACTAATCAGAAGCAGTGATTATTATTCATAATCATATCATATTTCATCAATCGATTTCATATTGGATGTGGCAAGACACCTATTTAAAAACAATTTTTGAAGCTTTTAATCTTAAAGACTTGAACTATTGAACCCAATCTGTATGAACAGTTAAAATTATGATATTGGTAAAAAGGTTTTTCGCAATTGGCCAGTTAAACTTTCTACAACAGTTTCAGTTTCACAACGATTAATATCCCGATCAATATACTTTTAAAGCTTAATTCACTCTTAAGTTTAGTTCTGAATATTATTATGTTATGACACTCAATTAATCGATAAAGCAGCAAAATGTTTTTGTTAGTCAAGTCAGAGTCAGACGAAAGAAATTGATATTGATACTTACTGTGTAACGAATGCATATTATGTTAGTAAAATTTTATGGCAAGCAACAGTTGACAACATTTTATGAAATTAAACAGGCAACAATTTTTTTAGAAAAAATTATGCTAAAAAATTAAAAAACATCAACGCAAATATGTACTGTGACTTTTTCAAACGCATTATATATGTCTTCGATAGGCGATATAAATAAAGCCATTATAATTTAATTGTGCATCTAATATTTATAATATAACTACAAAAAAACAAAATAATCAACCCAAATATCAATCAACTTACATTGTAACTTGGTTCACTGCACTGACCCACTGTTCCGGGTAATCCATTTTTTTTAAATAGTCGTAATATTTACGTACACATGATTTATGTACAAGTTTTACATAAAAATACAATCGGCAAAAATTTGAGTAAAAGTTGCAGGCGTTTTTTTGATAATTTTTTTGAGATCATTAAAATTGGTTTAAAATACACATTAAAAAAATCTTTTTTTAAACAGTTAAAAAAAACAATTTATAAAAGTTTAACAGAGGCTCCGTTTTTACTGCTGCTTGTACAACCACTGCTCTTTATATACTGGGCATTGATATGCTTGAGTCTCCGTAAAAAATCCGCTTTCATAGCCGCGCCTTTAAAAACCAAGTCAATATATGGGCGATGGCTCAAACACGCTTCCTCGTTGTAACTTTCTCCACAACATGTATCTTCCCTGGTTTCCGCATTAGACCTGTCATTAATCACTTTAGTTATTTTGGCGATTTCCCAAATGCCCAACCAAATCCCATTCAGTTCACTACAGTAATACACTTCATGACTTTCCAGCTCACAAATCATGTCCAGAAAAACCCTAAACTTTTTCAACATTTTCATATTTTCCAGCATTTTAATTAAAATACTTATAGTCATCCCAGTATTCTTCACTTTTAAAGAGTCAGCTCGTCCTAAGGTCACCTCCTCCAATCCTCTACCAGCAGAAAATAACGCTTCCAGCTCATGAGACAAAATTTGGCTTCCACACAAAGTCAATCGTAACAGGCTTTTGGGCAATGCTTGTAAATTATAGAGAACGGGCATCTTTTGCTGAGCCGTTCCCCCGCCCACATTTACAACAATAACAAATCCCCAGTCAAATCTCAAGGATAACTCTTGAAGGGATAAACATTCCCGGAAAATTTCACAATTTAATTCGTCACTATACAAATTTCCAATTTCATGTAGCTTCAAAACTCGTATTGTCTTTTGATTCTTTTCGATAACCTCCTTTAAAAACACGGCTCCTCGAGAAATGTCCGTTTCATAGCGTTTCAGATGTTTTTGTTGGTCAAGCAGTAGCCAAACATCTTCACGACATGAACAGTCACTTGCCCCGTTGACGACAAGGGAGTCCAACTGAGGAAATGTTAAATTTGTAGGCAATGTGGTTTCCTTGCTCCGTTTTTCTGAACCAATTAGCCGTTCCCCACATGGGCATATGGCGTTAACAGATTTTAAGCTTACAGAATGACGCGACACAAACATAAATATTTGAAACCATTCAACATGTCGCACATGGAATGCTACACTTAGTAATTTTAAAGCTGGAAATAATATCTTGTCGTTTCCAATTATGGCACTGAAAGTACGACTGTATTGCTTAGGACTCCGGTCCAAAAATGACAAAATCCCTAGCTCCAAAAACTGCAGATTTTTTAAATTGTTAAAAACTGCAGCAGTTTCAGCATTATCTTCAAATGCAGTTTCGGAGCTCATTGTAGTAAGGAATTTTAATGCCTCGATGTTTGTACAAACTGATAAAATTTTGAGTACATTTTTGGCTGAGACGTGAGTCGTAAATGTGATTTCCTTGACAAGCAAAGGATTTTTAAAGTTGGGTTGGAAAGGCACATGAAGACTGGCGAAAGTGCAACTGCGAATCCTCAGTGTAAACACTCGGGTGAGATATCTTTCAGCAGGATAATCAGCATTGAATTTCACATCAATTGTGGAAAACTCGTCAATATTTTTACACCATTCCTTGCTGACCTCACGATGTTCCAGCCTGTCCCTTTGAGGAACATAGTTAAAAATTTGGGTCCATATCTAAAAAATTATAAACCAAAAATTAGAACAAGAACAATAGAACCCATGTATATCCGATTGCTTCACAACAAGCTCATAATTGCCACTCATCTTGACATCATCATCATCACTATCATCACTCATCCCATATCTCACTACATTGCCTGGCATAATCTCGGAAGATGATAGTTAACCAATCCTAAAAGAAGCCGAGCTAAGAAGCTACAAGAAAGCCAGCTAAATTTTGCGTATGTACCTCTTTAGGCAGTAGCATTAATGGACTCGTAGATTCCAAATTCTCTTCCTGATCCGCTTCATCAGCAACACCCTCCGTAGTTTTCTTCTTCGGTGGACCTCCTCCTTCCATGTTCCTGGATGTGCTATAAAACAGGAAATTTTTACAACATAAACTCATAATTAAACCACAAAAACTGCTGTAAAACTTGTGAAGCCAATTTTTAACCTTGCAGATGGTTTCGGAATCCTGATGAGTTCCGTCCAAGACTGCACCCTTAACAGGGAATTGCAGCACTGGCGACAATGATATTGCAGATCCACCTACAGGTCTTGCAGCAAGGTCAATTAAAGTTACATCAAAAATATCCTCTCATTATATTACATATACATGTTTTACAAACAAAACGTACGTTTTCTGTATTAGTGCGTTTTCACGCACGAAATCCGGATCCGCAAAAATAAGGTTGCTATACAATGTAGCTAAGGTGCAGTGTGCAGTTGCTTAGGAACGAACGCCTTAAAAGTATAAAAAACGTTCCGTTTTTTTCAGTGTTAAAATTTCAATTTATTTTTCAACACAAGCACATTAAATACTCAAGATAAATATTTTTAAATGAATTCCACTCGCCTACTTTACTTGTGAACCAGGTATGTATTTTTTTTTATACTTGGACACAAATCAATAATTTTTTCAAATAAATTTATTCAAACAAATCACTTTCTATCTGCAATCTGCACTCTTTCTTGATACAAACATGTAGCGCAACTTTATGTTGTTGATAAATTTTTTTTGTAACTCAATTCAATATCCGTAATATTTTATTAAATATAATATTGCCCACACAGCACCACACACAACAAAAACACATGTGACAAGTACTACACAATATTTACAGCGATTATGACCATCATCATCATTAATATCACCTTCATTGAAAAAGGCCAAGAGTTAAAGGTATCCTTGATAAATAATTTTTTTTATACGCTTGCACTTTGTATGCTTGGCTTGGGTTTCCTTTAAATGATAGTGATTTGGTTTGGGTGGTAATGCTAAATAAAATAGTTTACACAACAAGTAACGCTAGTTTGCTTAGCTGTGAGAAACCTTAGCTGTTTGATTTGTATAAAAAAGGCTTGCAATTTTCAGCACGCAATTATATATTTTTTTAGCATCAGAGATTCAACTTCGCATTGAGCACAACAGCAGTAAGTAGTAAAATGAGAAGCACAACATAACACTCAGCCCAGCCAGCACATAAAAAAAACACACAGTGCAATCAAATCAAGGTTACATCCAATTTGTAAGAGAGAAGTTTGGATTTTGGGATTTTGGGATGGAAAAGAAGAGAGAAGTGAAGATGATATTGTTGTGGTAGTGATGGTAATGCTGATATTATATTACCTGAGCTGCTGATGATGAGAAGTTGGATAGTTTTTTGGGAGAATATGAACAAGAAAAAAAAGAGTATACCTGTGTGTTTTGCTATGCTATAATGGCTATGGTCTGTAGGAATTGGAAGTTTTTTTTTACATTGGATGTTGGAATGGAATGGGAACGACGGGACTGGCTGAGCTATGGACGCTCCTCTCTCTCTTCTTCTTCCAAGTTGGTTTATCAAAAAGAAAGACAAAAGGAAGTGACATTAAAACAATGAATTATATATTTGGTTTTAATGACAGATAACATTATCTTTAGTAGTTAGTAATACATGTGTAATGTGTAGCATAAAAGGAAAATTGGATAATTTGTTTATGATTTAGGCCAGGCCTCATGTTAAGCAAAAGTATGTTATGTTTGAGCATGGCAATTTATCATCATTATCATTTTGATCAAAAATTGGGGTGGTTTGCGACATCCAATTTCCTAATAATGCAATCAATCAATATTTTGGGATATGGTAAGCTTGCTTGTTTTTTGTCAGGCCAGAGAAAGTAAAAATGTTGTAGGAGTGTGAAATTGGTTCCTTTAGTGAGCTTGCAATCGTTTCACTTTAATGTGGTTAATTAATTAATTTTTGAAATGACGTGTATGGAATGAAGTATGATATCTGATTGTAGTAAAAGCTGTACTTTAATTAAAGTTTCTTGTTGGCTGCCATTTGTCATGTTTTATTTTTGGTTGCATAGAAACCAGTGACCTTTTACCTATTTGATTAAAATATTAATAATGTTGTCCAAGTTAAAACATGTAGATATATATGAGGCAATGAATATGTTATGGTTGCAACCGGATGTCATAAGATTAAATCCATAAATAGTTGAAATTATAGTTCTGAATAGATTCGCTTAAATCATATCATATGAATTGTATACGCTGAGTTGGATTAACTAATTAAATTGGATGAGTAGAAATTAATGATGGAATTTAAAATTACACACACTGCAAATCTAAATGTTATCGGTATTTTGGCAAAATATCTACTGCATTTTATTATTGGTTTGTAATTTATATCTTTTTATACCTCGAAAATTCGGCAAGATCATGAAAGAAAAGCTTGAATTTTTGTGAAACAAAAATGCTTCAAGACTTTCTTCCAGTCAACTTGAGTTAACTTAGTTAATGATAACACATTTACTTTTTTACACGGTTGATTATGGTTTACCATATTAATTACAATTCACTAACCGTTACTGATTCAGAATCATAAGTGATGCATAAATGTTTTAATTATTCTATCGTTTATCGTAAAATATAATTTAAAATGTTTATGCGGATACATTAGATTCCACCTATTGTGTAAAACTAAGGTGTGTACTTAATGTCTCATATGAACATCTATTTTAAAGTTAAAAAGTTATCTGGTAAAATTAAACTATTATACCTTTTTTAAAGATTCGTTATAAATGCGAAATACATCTAAAACAGTCATTTACATTGTTGGTAGATTGTATAAAGCAGATTACAAACGTTGTATATTATTTTACATTGCGTGTTACGATACATGCGAATTTCACTTGCAAGATATGCAACACTTATTTTTTAGATAAATGCTTTGTCATTCCTTAAAAGATTCGTTTCATACTTGTCCATTTCATACGGTTTGGCTAAATATGTGTGGGTGAAATACATATAAGTTGAGAATTATAATTTTTTTCTAATAGAGATGAAAGACAAACTTTTGGTTTTGATTTTTTTAGGCAATCTGTATTTAAGGTAATTTGTCAAACATTATTATTATTAATCAGGTTTATAAACAATCATGAGGTTCCACTGGACAAATTTTTTTCATTCTCTAAAAGGTGATGACGTTCAATGTCACCTTCTTCGATTTGTTCCCTATACAAAAAATATAAAACTGGAAAACCAATTAAAACTGCTAGACAAGGTATCAAAACTAGCCACCATTTCAGTTCTCCTCTTTTCTTTGAAAATTCTGAAAAAGAAACAAATATACGTTAACTTTTGCAATTAAATTGTTACGTCAATATGACAAAAATATTGAAACAAAAAATTAAATAAGCAACTGAAAAAGAAATGTGTCAATACCCTTACGAGACAACAAAGGACTGTCAGATCCATTTAAAATTGGAGAGTTTGCAGCTGCCTGTTCGGCCTTTTCCCTTATTTCCTTTATAACAGAATCAACATTGTTCAGGTACACCTGACCATTATTGTCTTGATCATTTTCTTCCAATTCTTCGTTTATGAAGTCAACCACACTACTGCTGCTTCCAGGTTGGGCTGGTCGAGGTTTTAGTGCGTCGTCAGTCAAATCCACGAGTATACCTTTGGAAGGAACTTTTATCACACGTCTAGCATGTAGCTCTGATTCGGATAACAAGTGATTCACTTTTTTCAGTTCTGCTACCTGAAAAACAATAAAAAATCGATGTATTTTAGTTGCAATCAAACTACATTGACTTGAAATATTAATCTACATTAAAGTTAATTAAAATTACCGATGTGTTATACAGGAGAGCGATTCCTTGAAGTGTGTCGGTTGGTAAAACCAACCTTTCGATGAACTCATCCTCCTTTTTTCGAAATCCCAATTCCTCTAGTTCGAACCGGGACTTATCGTTACGCTTAGCCATGTCATGCCTGAGTCGGATTATTCAGTCCGTTATGTTGATTATCCCATCCACTCGTGCGAAATTCTTGGAAAAACAAATTATTCATTCAGAGAAGGATTCCGGATGTCAAAGGTCCGATTAGATAAAGGTGACTGGCCAAGTATTAACTGCGAAAAAAGCAAAGATATAAAATTTGCAAATAGTATCACATTAATTCAATTTCAAATTTCATCCTGACAGTAAACTTGACTTACAAACACACAATACAACTCCAAACAACATATAAACTTGTTACCCTCTAAAAACTACTGAATTTAACTAAGAAACTTTCTCCAGGAGATGATTATTCTCAAAAATTACTAAAAATAGTGGTGAAAACGTATTCAAATTTAATTTTGGACAGGTCGAGGTCACACAAAACCACTATACTTACACCTGACCAATTCGGAAAATAGAATTTTCACTTTTCCATTTTAACTTGCTTCAACCCCTAATCGCATATGGTTTATCTTCAATACTCGATTTAATCAATACAGTAACATTTAACTTTTAATCTTACTTTCTACTATTTACTCTTTAGAATCAGCTGTTTGTTTGGCATTTACCTAAATAATTTTCCAACTTACCCTTTGAATTTGAATGTATGTCAACTTCACAAACTCACTCGTTTACTACACATAAGGTCTTGGTTTGGTCTTACTAGAGAGACCAGTTTTTAGCACTAAATCACTTCGCAATTCCTTTTTGTGCAAAAAATGTAGAAAGCGTGTTTTTAAAAAACGCCAACGTCATTAACTTTAGCGTAAATGAGTACCTTTCTCAAATAAACCAGACTTTGTACAACATTGCGTTATGCTGTCATTACAATGTCAGCTCAGCTGGCAGATTAAAGATGTGTGTGTATGCATGCATACCTCAACTTACCCCGTTACCCCCTGCATCGTACACGTAGCAGGAAGGACTACTTTACTACATTCACATTTTCAATTTACATTGTTTGCAGTGTTTAGTGATCAGCCAGTGCTTTGCAGTTTGCACAGCTATTCATTTAGTTTTATGACGATTTGCTATTGCTATCACATCATCATCTCATCATACATATCACTTGATCACGTAATTATGGTCATGAATGAATGATAATTTGTCTGCTAACGAGGTTCACTTGCTTCAAGCAGACCTTGTATGGGATAGACATAGACTTTCCGAATTAAAATGGCAACGCGTATGCATTTTTACATGGCTCATGGTACACGCAATGGCAACTCAATACACATGATTTTTATTACGCATGATTAACGATAAAAGTTTCATAGCATTTAGCTTTTTTTGCTTATTCTTCATGGAAAGCGAATAAGCAGTAAAGCCACAACTTCGCTTCCAACGCAACGTAGTCTGTAGCATGGTCATGGTCATTAGGTTATAATTTTGGTGAGCATAATATGAAAATGGAATTACACCAGCAGTTATTGAGTTCATTTCCGTAAGATCTAATTATAGTATAGCTACATGCCACATGAAGATGTCGTAAGTAGTGTCGTTGAGATTGAGACCAATTTCAGTATTTGGTCCACATTCAGCATTGGATACGTGAATATTGTGTAATTACTTATTCCATAAAACCATAATTTGTTTAGATCTATTTTGAAAAGTTAAATTTGAACATTTTAATACTTCAAGAGAAACAATTAAATTACAGATAATACAAAAACACAAATACGTACATTAATTTTGATTGCAATTCAAGTGGAAAAACAACTGACGAGAACTTTTAAAATAACGATAAATAAAACAAAACAGATACACATACATACAGATACAAAACATCAATATAAAATACTTTTTTTGGTTTAAACAGCTAATAAACTGGCTTCGATTAATTACTCCATGTTTGAATAATCCATTTCCTCATCATCTTCATCCCCTCCAGACACAGGACAATTCCGTCGTGTATGACCTGATAAATAAAAAGATACCAAAATGAAGATACGGTGAAAATGACAAAATGACAAACACAACCAAAAATTTGTTGGTTGCCAAGCAAGCGATAATTTTTTTGCTATATTTTTCACCTTCTTGATGACAAAGCCCGCACTTCCTAGCTCGCCTAGCTCCCCCTTGAGCTCCACCACGACTTCTGTTTGCGCCTGCGCCCCTTCTAGGTCCTTGTGTGTTCGAAGAATTAAATCGTCCCGTATCTGTGTTAGCATTTGATTGTCCAATTCCTTCGTCGTCCCACTGGAAAAAGTCACATCTCGGTTCTTGTTGTCCAAAAGGCACAGCACATCCAAAGAATTTGCGTCCTTTGTTGGCACCTTCCTTTCTTACTGTATATCTGAGATATTTAACAATTGACATTTACTTCAACGTACTAAGACATTGTGCAAATACTGCTTAAATTGGTAGTATCTTTAAAAAAAAACTTACGAGACAGCCTGCTTTTCACACGAACATTTAGGGATTTCTCCTGTTGTAGCTCCCTGATTTGGAGCGTTCCGACTATCCGAGTTATTAGATCCAGAACCAAAATTCTGCTGATTCCTTTGGTAATTTGAACTGTTTGATGGTTGCTGCGTCCGAGGAGCAGGAGGACCCATGGAGGAGTACCCAGCAGATGTATTACCGGGTCGCTGAGTTGGTCCTCGAGATGCGGACGAGGATGCCCCTCCAGCAGCACTATCATCTAGCCACTGGAAGAAACCACAGTCGCCACATTTATAAAATTGGCGACCTAGGTTAGGTCCTGGTTTTCTAGTAGTGAGAAGGTCGGGAACAGTTTCACAGTCACATAAAGGCGCATTTCCAGTATCGGGAGTAGTTGCACGAGCGGGTGCACGTGCAGCAGGAGGTCTTTGAGAAATCGTGGGCTGGTTACGATGGCTATCGTTGCTACTGCTGCTTATAAAAGTTCTTGAACTTGGAGTACTTCTTGTAGAAGTCGCAGACACATTTGATCTGACAGTTGTATTGTTAGCACCACCACCACCAAATCCGCTATCCCCATCATCGTCATCATCATCACCACCTCTCCTTCTGCTACCAAAATTTCCACTACTCCCGCCACCGCCACGGGGAGCAGTACCTGTGGGTGGGGGACCTGCACCTGCGGGTGGAGGACCTCCATCGTTTAATAATCTAGCTATTGCTTCGTCTAAGCGTACGACTTGGTCCGTGGCATGGATGAAAACTTGCTTATATTTTTGTACTTGTTCACGTAACACATCTTCTGGCCTTCGTGTGCCTTCACAAATCCTCTGTAGATCAGCTTCCAGTTCCGCTCGAAGACGTGGCTTGGACATTTCAAAGCCCATGGCGTCATATCCCTCGACTAGACCCATACCCAGTTTTCCAGGCACAAAATGAATCCCTTGAACTCCTACATACTGACGGCTTTTGATGGTTTCAATGTGTTCAGCATGTGTTGCGTCGGTACCTAAATATTTTTTGTACATAGAGAATGTAAGTATTACAGAAAGTCTATAGATGCATTATATTAGATTCGTGTTTGCAATATTATGGATTACCTATTCCATGTTTTTCCATTAGCGCAATCAAGTCTGCTTCTGTCAGCAAGTTGGGAGGGGACGTTTTGCCATCAATCATTTCGATTTTTGTTGGGCGAAAAGTTTGATCCATGTGAAAATCGGGAATCTCTTTATCACTCCATTTATCGTAAATGTAAACTTCTAGGTAGTTTCTTTCTAACACAATCAATCCATTTGCAACAAACTTTTCTCCAGCGATTTCAATCTCAACAATGGTTTCCTTTCCAAGAGCGTCTTTCGAGCAGCAGGCCAGAAAATGTCGACAAACAAGTTCATAAATTTTTCTGTGCTTATCTGTTACAAAAGAAAATGTAATCAATGAACTTAAACATTTACTTTTTGAAAAGCTACTCTACTATAGTTTAAAAACATACCACTTAGCCCATTTAAATTATCAAATTTCGTCGGATGAATGGGAGGATGGGCCTGATCAGACTTCTTTCCATTACGGGGGGTCGGGCCGCTGGGTTGTTGTAAGACACGGGTTGCGAAACCTTTATAGTACCAAACAGACATAGATAATAATAGTACTACTTTTAATGTAAACATGTAACTCAAATTTAAATTATTATTATGCTAACCTCCCCATTGATTACTTTCCGTCTGTTGCTGAACTAGATTTGCTAAATCCAAACCAGGTGGGAAAATATTTGTTTCTGTTCTTGGGTAACTTATAAAACCTTTCGTGTAAAGTTGTTCTGCGATTTGCATGGCTTCTTTGGCACCGATCCTCAATTTCCTAGAGGCTAACTTTTCCAATTCCTGCAGAAGTAGTGTTTTACATATTTTATTTTAGAATTTAGACAATAATTCGGCAATGCTTAGAAAAATGTTTGATTTATAGTACGTGCTTACAATCGTATCGAGCGCAACGGGTCTCCATTTGGATTTGGGCTTACTTTGCACCTTCGTCACCTTTGCCGTTGGATCATCCATACAAGCTTCGTAAATGGATAGAACAGCCAGTCGGTTAAATAATTTAACTCGAGCCCAGCTAAAGCTGACATTGAAGTCGTCAACTCTGTGAGTCACTGTAAATTGGAAAACATAATAGTATAGTATTGAACCATACTGCATACTGATAACCAATTAAACTTCCAAGATATTATTAACAAAGAAATATGAAACTAACCGTCAATCTTCCAGAAATCTTCTCGAATAAATTCTTGAATTGCCTTGTAGCGCTCCACCACAAATCCCAACGTTGGAAACTGACAGCTCCCATAGCTAATTAGACGATCAGCCAAAGCAGCTGGAAATTTTCTTGTTAAGCGTAATGTTTGGAAACGAGTAAATGCAGCTCCAATTCTCAGATCTAACTCTTGTCTCACATCCACAGCGTCACTAACCCTTTTGTTTGGCTCAATCAAGTTGTTCATAGCCCTTACAACTGCCACTTTAGTCATCTCCGAAAATTGTGCCCTATAAACTCGCAGACGAGGATTAACTGCCTTACAAACGTTAATTACTTCATAGCCAATGTTTTCTCCTTCTCTATCACAATCCGTCCACACTATTAAAATTTGGTGATATGGGGCTTGCTGTTCTAACGATCTCTGCAATTAAATAATTAATAAAAAATTACTAGCATACGATTTGGTTTATACGTTGAGCCATTATTAAAATACTAAATCCGCAATTATGCGCAATATACTTACCTTGATGTCTTTCATATTATCCTGACAGCCTTTGAGCACAGGTGCGTCAAATAACTCGACAGGATCACATGAGTGCCATTTTCTGTAGTTCCGGTCGAATTCACAGTTGAGCAAGTGACCCGACACAGACGTCATTGACATTTGACAATTCTGATTCATGAAGTGGTACTGGAATTCGTAAAGTTTGTTGTACACAGAAAATGTGTTTCTCTGTAAAACAAAAAGTTAAAGTTTTCATAATTATAGACCCGTTTAGCCAGCAATTATTGACCATGTTCCTAGAAACAGTGCATTGTATTTATGTTATCTTTAATCAAATACCATTTGAACAACGCCATTCGCAAGAAGATTAGCGATACGCTTTGCAGCGTCATTTTTCTCGGCAACATTTAACACCTTCATTATTTCTGATGATGAATTCCCAAAACTTTCTCCATCAGTCACTTCTCCATTATTCTGCGGTCGCTGATGAGATTGGCAGTAAGACTGACAATGGAGCCACTGCAATGACTGGAATGAATGCCTTTCCAAAGGACGATGATACCGAGACGTTAAGCCCAAGCTAAAATTACGATGATTAATTAACAAACTAGAAGTGCGAAGTTCACCTTCCCTTAATCCTAAAAATCTACTGGCTCCTTTGTTCAACTTCGAAACATTAAACAATGGGCCATTAGTTTTAATCACAGAAGTGACAATGGCTAAACAAGTTAATGACAGTTTTCCGTTTCGCTTTGAGATACATAAGCCGCATTTTCTAACAACCGCACTGCTGATGCTAAACATACAGAATTCATACAAAATTTAAAATTGTCAAAAAGTAAATATGATTTGATCAGTGCTCTTTTCTTTTCTCATTCCACATTTTCATTTTTTTAGTCAAAGTCAAAGAAACTAAAATGCATGTCTCTGCTGATATTTTGTTTGTGCACATTGTTGTTCATGTTTTCATGTACACAAGATTTTGGTCGCGCCTAGTAAATGGGGCACAATGACACCAATTTGAATGCGTTACGAAAATTATATTTTTCCATTAACCAGGTTTATCAATGTGCATGGAAAACTTTCACTTCAACAGTTATTTTTTTAAATTTTGTAAGCTTTGAAAATATTTTAATACGACAATGTTAATTAATGAATCTATAAGTTATTATGCCTTCACACATTTTAAAAGGATTTATGAAACATGATGATTTAACTTTTACTTTGTTTACATGATCGTTGAATGATGATATGCTTGTTTTCTAGTTTTTTTGTGACCGGACCGGCAGTCTGTGAGTCAGCTGGGAGCAGTTCATGTGATCATGATGAACAACACACATGTGACATGTGTTTTAAAAGTTTTAAAGTTTATAGTTATTATGGCAAGTTAACTTTTATGGGATTTGCTTCATTTGTGATTGTTTAAAATGTACACAGTTCATTTAAAAAGTGTTTCAGTGCTACTTTATTGATTAAGATTTTACTGGTTTTGGTTAAAGGCGTGTTTCTTTCTTAAAGTGCCAGCAAAGCAAAGGGTTGTTTTGGCAACATAGAACTCTTTGAAATCTCAAATCATGGATGCCAACATTATAACCAGAATGATTTGCCAAAGTGTGAAGAACGCTTGTTTAGTAAGTCGTAGTGTCCCTAGGGCAATTGTAATTCCGGAATGTAGAAAATCCGTATCGCTTTCAACGAAAAGATATCTGACCGTCTCAAGCACAACGTATAGCAGGTACTTGTCTTGTAATTAATTATCTTACTTAAATTGAGCTTTCAACCGAAATGTTATCATTTAATTAGCTAACTCATTTCGCCATTCACACGGCATAATTAACAATTAAGGCAGGTGTCCAATTTCCCAAATGATGTTTTACCCTTTTCCCACCACCAAACTAAGAACACGATATTCTTCCTTCCAAATACTAATTTTGAAGTACAAACGGATGAATGCTGTCAAAAATGATTTTTACATGTAGTTTTGCATGTTGGCATTTCATTAACCTTATCACTATGTAAAACATGCTCTTATTTTATTTTACAGCAGTAAGACATCCGCATCCACAACGGAAGATGACTTGGATAAGCCTATTAAGTTCACAACATCAAAGGCAGCGCGAGTGACAGCAGATCAGACTCTGGGAGGCAGACCCTTTCCAAATGCTCCATGGTATCAATCTCTCGTGGTATCTTTTAGTGTTGGAATCTTCTTACTTTACTTCCTCGCGTTACGTGAAGAGAATGACATGGATGAGTACATGGACAAACCGTTATGGGAAAAGATCCCTGGGCTGGAAGAGCAGCAGCTTCACGTAGTATTAAATTATAACCGTAGTAAAGGTCTAGATACCGCAGATATTGAACGTAGATTGAAAGAGATCGACGAACTGAAGAGTCAGCCTACTCGCTAGTCATCAGAGATTTAAAAAAAGCCATAGTTAAATTTTTTTAACTGAATAATTAGTCAAGTCAATTTAGTGTAATTTAGACAAATAACTCAATGCCTTGTTTACAATTTAGCTATTTTCACATGTTATCGTTATGTATTTAATAAACATACTTTCAATTCTTGTAATATTTCTTAAATGATCTTTACCATTACGAAAATAAAATAAAACTCTCATGTTTGCCCGGAAATATGTACCATTTCGTTTCAGACAAATAAAAAATGAGCAAAAATCCTTTAAAGTTCTTTTGTATACAAAGATATTTTCCTTTTGGCATCGAAAATAAAAAAATCATTTATTTATTTTCTCAGATCTGCCATGCCACATAACACTCACAAAAAACACCTATAGCAATTCCCCATAAAAATCATCATAAATTAAACTCCACACCGATTCTCACTAAATGGCAAAGATTGGAAAAAATTTGAGTAATTTTCCCATGAATTGATATCTCCCTTCCCTATCCCTTCTACCAAACATACTAGGTAAATATAGATATATATGTATATCTATTGAAATCCAACCCCTTTAGGTATTTATTTACATTTTCCAATAATGCAAATGTATTTTTCCCCTTTCCAAGGAACTCAAAATGTATAATGCTCCAGGAAAAATAAATTTGCTGATCCCACCGCTCATTCTAACAAATTGCAAATATGTACATACACCTATCAATCCGATCCCCAAGAAAGATATTCTCATAGCTTTCTTTTTTATACCCCACATAGCTATTACACAGAAAATCTATCTTTTCTACCTTCAAAATCCTTATGTAAATTTTATGACGCTTTTCTCTTCTTAAAGCTTAAACATTTGGAAGTGAAATGATTCTTGCTACTAAAATAGTCATGAGGATTTCCCAGAGATAAAGGGGGAAAAAGAGAGAGTGAAGTGAGTTTGGATAACTGCTTGATGCTGTGTAGATTATCTCTCCTCCGAATCAGACGTGAGAGGTAACATGTAATGCAATGCAATGTGGTATTATTACATTATATTCTTGACAGCTACTACACAACTTACACTACCCTTCCTCCTCAATTCTCTCGCAATCTTCTCTTTCTTCCTCTTTTTCTCTTCTTCATTTCCATTAGTTTCATAAAAACATATACCCATCATGATGAAGCCTCTCTCTCTCCCTCCATTTAGTATATAGCTCGAGGTAAAAATTTCGGAAGCTCCTGTTTTTGGAATCTCACCATTATCATCATCATCATCATAATATCTCATGTTCCTCGTCGGTGGTGGTACTCTCTTTTCCCCAAAAAAAAACTCTTTCTGACAACCTTGCATATTCTCTCTTCTCTCTCAAACAACTAAACCTACAACCGTGTATGTGCATATAAAGCATTTACTTTCACTAACATTACACATCAATCCCTTTGCACACCAGCATAACACTAGATTTTTTTATTACTTTACTTTCCCCCTATTATTACATTGGCATCATCATCATTAATATTATAGGTAAGGCAGCGCAAAATAAAAAGAGTGACTATGACATGATGACTATGGGAAAATATACATGTATATAACACGACATGACCGCAATTGATGCTACGACCTCTAAAAAAAATTCTCATGCCATTTATTTTCTCCCATTTTTACTACTAAAATCCAATGCTGTGCTTTCACTGCTTTCACCCAGGGAAAAAAAGAGTAAAAGAAGCAACAGGAGTGGGTGCTCTACTAGCTTGGCTAGTAGGTGGTGGTGGTGGTGATGGTATGGTGGTGGAAAGGCAAGTGGTTTGGTTGTGCTCGTGCATAATAAAAGTATAATATATGATTATTATGAAGCCTTTTGTTGTTGAGTTTATTTTTTCGCTTTGGAGAAAGCAGGGGAAAAAACGCGTCTTCAAGTTGCGCGCACACGTGCTGTATGCTCAAAAGCTTGAGAGTATGAAAGCGTGTTTAAAAGAGTGAAAGAAGAAAAGAGCCAACTTGATCCTTTTTACTATAGCTACTACATACGTAACGTACGTTACATGACTTTATTTTCAAGCTTTAGCGTAACATTCGTTTTTTACTACTACCACTATATATACCATTGTAAAAATAGACAACTAGATGGCTTACACTTACTTTCATTCTCATGTCTCATTGAACTCAAAACGACGTGTATTATTAGTGGATATAAAGTAAAACGGAAAAAGAGATGGAAGGAGACGAAAGGAAAAGGCTCAATCTCTCTTTCTGATGTGTAATGCCTTCTTCTGTCTCTCATATAACCAATAGTATAATATACAGAGAAAGTATTTTTTTATCATTTAGTTGGCGCAGTACTAAAAAGGTAGGGATTGTTGGTTAGGTATACTTAAAAAAATCTCATGTATGGTTGGTTATATGTATTTACGCTTTGTTTAAACAATCCTTATTAATTTAAATACTTGATCCCACTTGAATTTCTATGTAGGCCAAGCCAGGCTATGACTTATTTGAAATATATTTATTGGAGAAAACAATGAGTGGTGGGTGAAATGAAGGAGAGAATATTTGCTTTTTGTTTTGTGCATGTGTATTTAAATGTGTTATTTGGGTATATGTAAAAAAAGATAGTCATTCTCACTCAAGTTAAAGCTGAAGAAAAAACAGCCTACACAACTGAAACAGACGACTACATACTCAAAGCACAGCCAAGCCATAGCCACAGCGATGCGATTTCTCTCCCATCGTCAGATTTTGTGAGTGGAAGAATCTTTGAGAAAAAAAAACGTCGAGGAAGAGAAAGTTTCAGCTTTATAGTTGCCTAAGCGTCATGTCAGAAGAGTGCTAGTAGCTACAGGTTTGTTGGATGATGTTGAGGAGGTGGTTGGTATGGCGGTGGTGGTGTGTCAGTGTGTATATTGTGTATATGATGATGATGGAGAAATTGAAACGCGTGCCCACGTACATACGACTCAACTTGGACTTGTATACACGTTTCTTTCACTCAGAAAAGCGAAAATCATGGTGAAATTTGTAAGTGTGCAAGTATAAAAGCATGAATCCTGTCCGTTGCCTTTCTTTAGTCTTCTCTAGACTCCCTGTCGGGTGGTGAACTATATTATATTCCATTTCTCTGCTTTTTCATACTCAAAGACGTTTTCAGAGACCTCAGAAAGAGAAGAAACTAACATTGCGTATTATACATTGAGTTGTTATATAGTTTTTTTTATTGCTGTGCTCCTTCGTCCTTTTCTACTTCAATAGACATTTGTCATATTGTCATCGCCTTTGCAAATGGAAAAAAATAACTTCTGAAGAAACAAGACGAACCACGACCAATTAGTCAAGTCAAGCTAGTAAAGTAAGCGAGTTTTTATCTTGAAAAAAAGTCAAGTCATATTTTCATTTTATTACGAAAGAAGCAGCAGTGCGTCATGTAATGTCATCATGTGAAGGAAGCATGGCCGTGTGTGTATATATTTTAATGCATTGTTATAAAAATAACTGATAGACAATCAAAAGTACATACACACATGCAGCAGAGATATGGAGCTTTCTTTGAAACCCGCACTCTCCCGTCATGTCAGCGAAACCATAATAATAAGTCAAAAATCTGAGAAAAGTCGCAGATAAATCATGTACAAGGAATAAAAATAGAACTAAGTACTAACTTTTCTGATAAAATAAAGAAGATAATACACAATTTGTCTTCACATTTGGAAAATTGCATCATTCATCATTGTTGTTTGAGAAAATATATGGGATTTTTTTATATATAGTTTCTTAGGCAACAAGCGACAAGGCAGGGAGAGATCGGTGCAAAAAAATAAGTAACTTTTACTTCGTCGTCAATACTGAATTATAGATAAAGTGAAAGGACAGCACAGGGACAAGGGAGGTTTTTGCTTTCTTTTTTTGTACAGTGGCTTTGTTTTCCTTTCAATAAAAAGAAAGTTTGATTCTTCTTAAGGAGCTTAATAAGTAGATATAAAACCTGATGATCTCGCAATCAGTTTCCTTCCTTTTCTCATTGGTCACGTACTAGTTTGTATCATCATCATGAACCTTTGCTACCATCTCATCCTCACACATTACACACCCACAGGCCTCTTTCCTTTGTTTCCTTCGGAGGAAAACCTGTAACAAAAGTCATTTCAAAATAAAAAAGGGAAAAGCAAACAGATACAGATAAATGGTAGCCAAAAAAAGTTTGGTAGCTGGCGATAAGCGTAGATAATGGTGTATATTTTGTGTGAACAACGCAACGATACGATAGAATTCATGGATTAATTTGAGAAGATCGGATCGGTGAAAGGAGAGGAGCTAAAGGTGAGTAAATATCTAAAATCAACAGCTATCCATAAAAAACGGATAAGTTTCTCGTATATTTTTTTCTTTTAAAATGGGCGCTTTGGGTTTTTATCCTACTTTTTTTTTAGTTTGCACACCACATATACATATACTACATCCGTCCGGTTCTGTCAGTGGGAGCACATTATATAGCATTATTTTATTCCTTAGTTGCCCGTTTTATTAATGGATTAGATTTGTTTTTCTTCCGTTTTATGTTCGCATAGCTATAAAATGCGTTATCACATCGTTCCCAGTGTTTTTGTACTAAAAAGCTTTTTAAGAAACTTGTTTTGTGTGAAAATCAGAGGAGGAGTTGAAGAAGTTACTACTTTCTTGGAAGAAATAAAATGGTTGAGAAGATAGCAAAAGAGAATTTTGCTTAACAACAGTTAAATTGTAATATAGGTACTGGTACGACATACACATATATATCTACATGACATGCATGTGTGTTTATAATATATTTTTATTTCTCTAAAAAAATACGCAACCCCCTGTCCTGTCATATCATTTCGTCTGCTATATCAAGCATAAAATGAGTGGAAAAATTGTGACACGGGGCATAATGAAACATGCTTGAAGAAAACTAGCATGTTATGTCGTCACGAACAGCAATATAATTTTTGAAGAGTCAAGTCAACCCAATCCAGTCATCTGTACACACCGTCGCGTCGCCGTCGCCATCGTAGAATTTAATTACATTTATATGTATACCTTCAGAACAACATCAAGATGTACGACTTTAATATCGCCGTTGTTCATGTGGAGTGAAAGTTAGTGAAAGCAGCTATTACAAAAGATAAAATTTTCTCATTTCAATTTTCACTCTGCAGAGCTCTGCTCTCTGGCAAGCCAAGCCAAAGATATTCATTCAATTCATTTCATACTTTGAAAACAACATCAGAGCTAAAACATTCGTAATAATATTGCACTGTACGCCTTCGTAAATAGTTAAACAAAGACTAAAAGATTATGTGTTTGGAAGGGGATTACCCGTCATCCATCCTCATATTTATCTAGAAAGTCAACTCAAGTCATAGTGTAACAGGAAGAGAAAAGACAAGTCAAGTCAACTCAGCCATGATAACCATTCATTCTTCTTTTGTGGCAGATTAGAAGCTTAGAAGACAAAGATAGAGCATATGATACGTAAGCCTGACAAGTAGAAAGTAAAGCACAGACACATGCACAGGCAGCGGCTTGAAAAGCAAAAATGTACTTGTTTTTATGAAGGCCGTTTTTCCATATTGGATTTTAACGAGCACCATAGACACACAACCACCACCACTAACAGTTACCCAACCAAGCCACACGACACAAAAACGCGCAACAGCCTTGGTTTTGAAGCTGAAACCGCAGAAAGATGAACTTCCATAAAGCTAACATGTATATATACCTAGATGTTTTTACTAGCCCATAATATTCATATGACTGGCTTTCAAACAAAAAATCTACACTAATTTATATTCATTTAACTGGTTAAAAGGATGATCGTATGATGTTATTTTGTATGCATCACTTGGCTTGACTAATTGCTTCCTTTTTTATTACACAAATAAAGAATACCCAGTTTTCTCCGCTTTCTTCAATGAAAAGACTTTTTCATGCTATATTCTTCTTGAGCCGCCTTTCACTCACGTTCTCATGTAATGGCATGTCATGATTTTTATTGATATTTCACCTTTTTCTTTTATCCCTTTCATTCACCATCCAGTGGATCATTATTCTTCGTTATGATAACATGTTCATGTGTTTGTAAAAGAGGAGGAAAAAAATACATACTTTAAACATGACATTTTCAACTTATTTTTTTAGACTCAAGTCAACCGTCAACCACCACCCTAACCAAAAAAGGAAAGGTGAAAGCACGACACACAGACGACAACGACTTACTTTTTACAAAAGAGAAAATATCTTTGTTTGTTGTTTGTGTATGGTTTGGTTTGGTTGTGCCGACGACGACTTGCTGCTAAGGAGCTTAAAAAAATAGGAAGCAGATTTTGTATGCTGCTGTTTCGTGCGTCCTGTGGTTATTCCAGCATTAGTATTTATATTGCCAGGCGAAGGAGATGAACTTCCAATATTTGCATCAGGGTGGGCTTTCCTCAACGAGCACTGTAGCGGGGCCATTTAGGAAGGATCATGACTGGCCACTCTTCTTCAAGTTTCTTGCCATCTCCTCTGTTGCGACGTTTGCTAGCATTGGGAATATTTTTACCATCAGTGCTATTATAATTGATGACCTACTGAGGAAAAAGGGTATGGAACTTTTCTCCATTTTATATAGTATTTTTCTTTGAAATATGTATGACGAAAAAATAAGTGGAAGTTCAATGTTTATACAAAAGTGTTATTGCAAATGTCACGTATGAATCCTTATCAAAATATTTTTTCAAGGGGTAAAGGAGTACTTTGTTTGATTTATGAAAACAAAAATTTACTCGGGTATAATTTGGTTATGATACCGCACCGTAGTATAGTCTGTTATGTAACTTAAAAAGCCGTTACGTTGCACAGTAATCAAAATTCAAAATGTCGTTTCCTATTTTATCCCTCGGCATTGTCATTGTCTTAATGCGAATCGTAAAGTGCTCTTATCAGTCTAGTACCAGTCAGTATACACGGGAAATGAAATGGAAATTCTCATTCACAAGACGCATAGTAAAATGAAACTAAGCTGTAGAATCATTTCAAAATAGATTTTTAACAAGAAAGAGGCTATGGCGTCTTTATCAAATTGTAGAAATGATTCGCTAAAGTTTGGTTTTGCAGATCTTCAAGTTTGTTTAGATTACAATTTTTTGAGAAATCAGAGGACATAGCATACTTATTAAATTAAATGCATCAAGGTTCACTGAAGTGTTGCCAATGAGGAAAAATATTCTGAAAATTTAAACTTACACTTAGATCTATCAGCGTTACTTTATTTAGACACTTAATGTAGCCGGCCCCTATATGGACACGTGGTACTAGACTCTTTATCTGTAGCCTTGCAGCCCACATTACAAGGAAAGAAGAAATTGCTTTTAAAGCTTTTTGAATATTCGACCAGTTCAGTTTCATTGCCAGTTTGAAGCGTAGGATTTATATGAATAGCCAATAAAATGTTAAGTGTCAGAGATTTTATGTGTGCGATCCTTTTCATCACGATGAAAGAGAAGAGAAAGCACTAAATCTTGGAATTTCCTTCTTGTATCTATCCTTCGTCTGACTGAATGATAAAACGACATATACATTTAATACGTAGATTTATGAACATGCCACTAATAAAAAGGGTTGTAGTTATAAGCATAATCCGAATGTATGCATGTATGTATCGCTTCAATAACAATTATATGCCCATCAGAAGGAATTTGTTGAAACAAAAGAAAAGTTCACATTTATTTGAACAGTAGACGAAGACGACACGTGTGTGTAATGTGTGACCTTTTTGAGTTCCCAATGTCAAATATTAAAACAAGGCTTTCCCACTTCCCACCACTTGCACCATCATCATCAAAGTGATGCTTATGTTGCGGTTAGACATCCTGGTTTCCATTTCTATTCTAATTTCTAATGTCTAGCTTTTTCATCTTGTATCCATTTGTCCTACCAATAATAGCTAATTAGTAATTATGCAATACTTCAATGAGGAAGTATATGTTTGATCTGATTTTGCATCTCGATACGATAATTGGATATTTAAAAAAAATGATCTCCGGTACAAAAAACTCAAGTGTCTCATCGGGATTTGTTCATATGATGCAACACCTCACCACTAACTAAAGTGTTCAAATATTAAATCCCTTTAAAGGTATTAATGGCAATTCTTTTTGACTCATGTTAAAAACAAGCAGTAGTTCTTTTAATTAATGCGTCTGAATCGTTCTAACGGATATGAAATCAGAAGTACACAATTATGAATCTTTATACACGATACAAAGCTTTGCAGGGAAACTCATTTCTTTGGCTGGATTATTGCGTCTTACGACTATAGGTTCAACTTCAGTCTGCTTCAATGGGAAAAATTATAGTCATGATCATGATGATGATTACAACAAGCACCACCCGCTTGATGTCCGCATAGTTGATATAAAAACGTGTTCAATTATCAAAAACGATCAAAACGTACTCCTTCGTTGCCCTTACAAAATGAATTTTGCAAAAGTTATATAATCGGTGATGGTTGTAGTTTTGGATGTAAGTTTGACGGGTATAATATACACGTGACCAGACCAGCACCATTGACCATGATTCTTAGTGAATAAGTATCATTGACATAAAAAAACGGTGTCGGGTCAAAATCTCCGAAACAACAATGTCCGAATACCAAAATCTCCGACCCATAATGTCCGAAACCAAAATCACAAATACGTCAAAATGCCAAATGCGCCAAAATGCCCAAAGGTAAAATGCATTGTTTAATCAAAAAAATTCGTTGATCCAGCCTTTTTTGCTGCTACACACCTGAAAACGTTTCGCAACTTCATTTTCATAAAATCAAAGAAAATTAAAACTTGATCAGGATAACGATTGGAACTGTGATCGATACGAGTTAGACTCAACCATATCATAACTTAAATAAGAAAAATTACTGCAATTGAAATTTATAACATTTATTCCAGCTAAATGACTGTTTCTAAATACGCACTTCAAGCTACTCTTGTGGTAAAATACATAAAACATGAAATATTTGAGTAATACGAAAATCGGATGAAATGACGCACTTCGTTTGTGATTTTGGTTTCGGTTATTTTGGCTCGGAGATTATGGTATTCGGACATTTTTGTTTCGGAGATTTCCATACCCGACCAAAAAAACGATTGTACGAAAGTTTGGCGACAAGATCTCTTGTGGGCGTTAAAATAAATTTAAAGGCTTAAAAAAGAGCTTTTGGGCTGATAAAAGAAGTTACTTTAATTTGACTTTCCGGCTTTGAGTCCGGACTCTGTCCTTACAAGGAACATCATACTTTCCCCAAATGTTTCCGGTAGTAAAAACCTTGTAAAAACTTGATAATATCATTATATGCCAAAAAGAATATCGGACAGAGGTTCAAAACATATTATATGGCATAATGATTTCCAAAAAAATTATAACGAGTACATTTTTTACATGACCCTAAAAGTTTTTATGTACATTTTGGGAAGATGTCCATACTTCAAAGCTTTATACGTTTTGCTTCAAATCTTTTAATTAAAATAATGAATAATGAAGTTTAAAAAAGGGAACACCACCGTGTTCTATTTTTTGTCCAGAAGTTGCGTTTTGCTTTTTACCAAATTTGAATGTTTCTAATGTTTACGTATGTACTTTTAAAATGTTCCTACATGCCTTCCCTAAGTATTATGAACAGACACGGAGTATTAAATTAATTGAAACTTTTGATTTAATTTGCTCAACTTTCTTTGATAGCACGTTTTCTTGAGTGATAGGGAAAGAGCCACCAGACATAAATATATTTATCTTAACAAGTTGTAAGTATATTTTACTCAACATTTTATATTTGAGAAATCAAAAGTAATGACCAAGAAAAGTTTCAGATAAACACAAAATTTTGTTAGAAAATAAATATCATCACAAACATCATACTACTATCATCATCATCATCCTACTTTTATACGCATCGTTAGATAATGAAGTGCATACACACTCTTACTCATAAAAATCTGTATGAAGTATGATCAATACAAATACATTTGTTATTGTGCACAGTGCACACCGTACATATATACAGCATTTATGTTTATTACTGAAAAGAACAAGTTTGAAAGCTGTCATCATCACTATCACACTGTATACCATTCTCAATGCTCACTGTTTCCCACTTCCCTTCATCTCAACAAGAGCCATAAGAGTACATAGTACATCTCTCTAAAACATTCTACTAGACTAAAAAAAGAGAGACTCAACTTCAAGTAAAGCTATATCTGTCTTCTCTCAGTCTCTTTTTCCTTTGAAGCATCATTCTCATCACTATCACCGTATCTTGTTGACTTACTTTCTCCTATCCTCCTGTTTTCCCCTCTCTTTTTTATATATACCAGTTGCTTTCCTTTTCATATTCATAAGACCACTCACTACATACCGATGATGGTGTACAATGTACAACAACGTTAGTATATGCATTTCTACTCATGATGATGATGATGATGATGTCGATGACAAAAAAACACTACCGCTGGAGAACCAACTGAAATCAGTAAATAGAATTACTTGTGTGATAAGCACTGTGCTGTGTAGACTGTAGAGAGACTAAAGTTTCCGACTATTTTTTTCGCTGTGCTTCTTTCAGTTTTTTTTCTACTGGTAAAAATTTATCTGTTCTTGTCGTTGTCATAAGGATTCTGGAGAAATGGAGGAGAAAAGTATTGAAAGATCAGTTGAAAGTTGAGTTGAATCGACATGAGAGAGAGAGAGGCATCCTTTTACCAACATGCTCGCCTTTCTTCTTTCTCTCTCACTCTGGGAGCTGTGCTGAGTTGACTGATATTTCACCTACTTTACACGGCGACGGTGGTGGTGCGGTGTTGTACATACGCTTTACGTCCAACGTCGGATCGCATCTCCTCTGCTTTTGGCTCTTACGTTAGTCCTTCAAAATTATATTGATATACACAGAGAGATACAGAGAGAAAGAGAGACTTTGAGTTTATTTTTACAGAAGCTTTTTTATTTTATTTCTATCTACACGATACCTCTTCTAAAAATTTATTATGATGCTTGAGTGAGCACAACATTACTTACGTTAAAACGCAATAGCAATAGTAAAAGCTGATTCGTCAGTTCAGTTGAGAGAAGCTCAGCAAAAAGAGAAAAGTAGTATCAAAGCGGATATTCCCTTGGTCTTCTATTTTTTCTTTGGTCATAGTAGCAGTTCATGTACTTTATTGTCACCTGAGTCATCTCTCTCTGTGAAAAAAAATTGGTAGAGTTTTCCCCATTTCCCCTTGTTGACTCCAGGCCATCAAAAAGTTCCTATTCTCGGGAGCGAGCGCTCCCGGCGGAGCGGGATTTTGGGGGCCCAATTTAGGGAATTCCTTCGGAGCGGGGGGGAAAAATTCAAATTTTCGCGGTTTTTTGTCATAAATCTGGGGTAATTTGAGACTCCGGCCGGATTTTCGCTGATTTGAGCTATATTTATATACTTTTTTAGATTTTTTTTTGAACAACGTTAGATATTTTCAAAAAAAATTGCCGGAGCGGGAATTTAGGTCGGAGCGGGAATTTTTTTGCGTCAGCATGAACCCTTCCGCTCCCGAGGGTAACGGAACAATTTGATCGCCTGGTTGACTCATATCCTGTCATAAAAGATTGGATGGATGTATAGGTAGGTGTAATGGGTTAAGGTGAGATCTGGAAAAGCAATAAAAAGAATAATGGTAGTGGTGGCGGCTGGTGGTGTATAAGTGGTGACCTGTGTACAGTTGACAAGATGTGTGGAGGAATGAATACATTCTCTCACAAGCACACCAAAGCAATCTCTTTTCCCTCCAACCACCATCCCACAGCACAGTACAATACCATATCAGATCTTGCATTATAAATTGAAATGACGGTCTCTCAAATAGATAAAGATTATTACGAACAATTGTACAATGCTGAAAATGCACGCACCGACAGACACACACACACAAACCGACCCAACAGCAGAGATGAGATGACAATAATCTCAATTGGTTTGTGCGACTATTGACTATGTGACGACGACGGAAGGGAAAAAGGGTAATAAAAATTTGCTCAGTTTGCAATTCAGAAGGATAGGTTTGTTCATCGTCGTCGTCCGAACAGAATAGAATTCATCAAGTAAGATGGGGAACATAGAGAAAGAGAGTGAGATTCGCAGAGAGAGATAGGAATTTCCGTTTTTTTTACTTGACTTCATCACATAGTCACCGCACACACACACATTAACATTCAGACTAACACAATCAAATCTCTTTGGGTGAAAAACGATTTTCCGATTGTATTAATTTTGACGCTTTGGCAGAGCAATGTTTACATAATGATCCAAATAACCGGAGGATGCAAAACGTAGTCACAGTCTTGTAGTCTTGTATGTTGTATCGATGCAATATCTGTTTGTCATGTGTGTGGTTCTTGGTTTTATGTGAGCCATCACTAACGTATAAATACAAGTCAACTAACAGTTTCTGAATATGCATGAGTGAAAGCAGTGAGAGAGAGAAAACTGACGATCACTCATACATGTTATGAGCGTCCTTCGAAAAACATCCAAAACTATAGTAACTCTAGTCATCATAAAGTTCTAGTTAGTATATATGATTGATGTGTTGTTTACCATACTACTACGATGTTATTAAGTCAAGCAACATAATATGCGTACATAACCACAGTGTAGAGATTTTCATTTTCAGACTTTCTCTTCCACGGAAAATGAAATTCATTTTATAAAATTGCAAAGGACTGGCGGGCATCATTGACGTGAATATTAACGAATAACGTCAATGATAAATTATATTCTGCCAATTGCGTTCATCGAGCTTTACATGATTATTAACTAAATAGATAAAAATACACAAAGTCAAAGTAAACTTCCTCTTTCAAACAAAGCAGACAGACAAAATGTTTCATTATTTTCCGCAATTGCACAATGATAAATTAAACTTTGCTTGTTCAGTTTATCGACGGTTATATAAAAAAGTATATATACATTCTATTAAGGCAAAGCTTATAATTAAATATTGGATATAGCATAGTTAGTAGAAGAAATGATAATAAAAACTGCTACAATCTGCGCCATGTCCGGTTTTGCTTAATATTCTATGCGACACTAGGGAATGTAGGGAAATATGTTGTTCTTTCTCTTCTGAAAAGGAAATGACAGGAAACTGACGTATATATCGCTTCAATGAAATAAATGGAATAATAGAATTGACATAATGAGATAAAGAGGATTGAGAGAGGATGGACCCAAACCAAAAAACCGGAATAAATGACATATTCTCCATAACGAAATCTCATTTTCTCCCCAAAATCATAATTATTCGTTCATTACGTTAAATTGTTTTCACGGTAATTATTATGAATGCATGGTATGGTATGGTACATATTGTTTAGTTAGTAAATTATTAATGCTTGGGTAAATCAGGGAATATGGTTGGATATTTTTGTGCTCATGGTTTGGTTTACTCTGAGCTACACACACCAAAGGCTATTAACTCCATAAAAAACTACAAGGCTGATGTTCATGCTGTGGTTACTATACACTATGCATGGTTTCCTGAACATTTTGAGGAAAAAGAGCGAGGGAGAAAAAACCTGTTGAACCAAACCAGAGACTCGCTTGCTCATTCACTTAGATTCAAGCCAGGCAATCCAAGTTAGTTCAGTCCAGTTGCTATTTTTTATGGACATTTCCTTTCCCAAAAAGACAAGGCCATATAGAATGCCCATGTAACATGTAGAAAATAGAATGAAATTGCTAGAAAAACAAATAAAAACCCAACATAATGAATTCCCCGAATTATTGAGTCGAAAAAAAGTTAATAGAAAATTATTTGTTTTTTTCTCCTCCTCCAGGAAACTCATTCCTTGTCAGCGTGACACTAGCAGATTTGCTCGCGACAACCTTCATGTTGCCAGCCTCCTCTGTGGCGATCCTGTCGCAAATGGAAAACTCTGAGAATTTATGCAGATTTCAGTATGCCGTCGCTGAAATGTCTTGTATGACAGCAGCAGTTTTCACTGCAGTCGTAGGCATAGAAAACTTTCTCCGATTGAGTACACTCCAGCAAGTGGAAAAACATCGAAGACGGAGGCAGCATCACCAACAGCAACAACAGCAGCAACAACAACGACTACAACGACAACAGCAGCAGCAACAACGTCAACAGCAACACTCTCATCATCACCACCAGCAACAGCATCCAAGCAGCAGTCATGGCTCCAGTTCAATTTCCTCCACAACGGCCGCCACATCCACAACTACGCTGCGTTCATCTACAATAACAATTCAGATATTGCCATCCACTTCCACTGAACGCTCCAATGCACCACCACCACCTTCCCCTCCTCCTCCCGTTTCCCCGTACAGATGTTCCCAGTTCCAAGTGACAGTTTTGAACTTAACACTATGGGTGATTTCGGGCTCTTTGGTATTGTTCCACGTTTTGCTGTGGCCACAACCCATGTACGCAGTATGTGGATTTTTCGATGACCGCGGCTTAGACAGGGAATCCCTCATTCACTCCCTTATAATATTTACCACCTGTTTCACAACATTTCTACTTGTTGGAGGATTGGGATTTCTCAAATGCGTCTACATTATGAAATCCTGGGATCGACCGAAACCTTATCTGATTTCCAGAGAGTTTGCCCTTGTCACTTCAAATTGTTGGAACTGGCTGGCCAGGTTTCTCATCTGGTGTCCGTCCTTACTCATTGCGATCATTTCTCACTCTCAGGAATCTTCCAGCTCGGTGTTGCCACTAGCAGCTTCCACGTCCGCCACAATGACAGTCTCTTCCACAGATGCGGCTGCCATGCTCCACCACCATGTGGGCTCTTCCAACAGCTTAAGTAGCAGCATAATAAGCTCGACCATGTCCCCGTTGCTCCAGCTTAGTGGCAATGGTGTCCATCATACTAACAGCAGTCGAATAACTGCCTCCGAACTAATTTCACTTCAGGGACTACTCTTATGGCCAGCTATTTTACCACCTTGTCTCAGCAGTTTAATCAATGCCTTGTCCAATAAAGACTTTCGCAGATGCTATTTACAACTGTTTCATTACTGCTGCTGCAAAACATCCGTTGCTCTCACGAGAAGATCCAGGGACAACTTGAGAGGTGGCAGTGATGTCAGAGTTCATATAATTCCGGGATACAACATTTATAATTCGGGCACAACTGGACATTTCAATGAGGTTGCTGCGACGCCGCCTAGGTTTAATACTTTCAAGTATGGGTCCCTTATGGCATGTCGAAGGGATGTATATGAGCTTTGACTTTTTTATAGTCTGCTAAAAATAGATTTTTGTACGGTGCTGTTGGGGTGGCTATAGGACGACGGAGGGATGCGTAAATTTATTTAGGTCTTCAGGGCAAATTGGAAAACTTGTGCAGAATACGTGTGATTGCAATTTCATGGCGGTGTAGCCAGTATAATAATTAGGTAATTTACGTGACAACAATTTTGCTTGTCAACACACAAGGAAAATCTAGTTTTTGATATGATAGGTGCTAATAGTATTTTTATGATGTTGTCATAGTGAAAGTAGAAGAGATAAGGACATCCTATGAAAAAAAGATAGTTGGCTGTAGGAAAAGTATATAATGTCTCATTTTGCCTCATGTTATGGCTGTCAATGTAACGGTGTTCGGTAATATCGCGAGGCTACAGTTCAGTGCAAGGTCGTTGATTTCGTTTTAGTCATCGTCGTGTTTTTTTATCATTCAATTTAGTAAGCGAGAATTCAATGTTTGGTTTGGTAGGCAGAGATGTAATTCAATGAATACCTAATGTGTTTGTAACTACTATGATTTGATTAGCCATTCAGTTGGAAAGAAATTTTAATGAATTGCTTGAGCAAGCTTGTGTAGCTTATCACTATTTACCAATACTTACTATAAACAACAGAGAATAGGTACTGCGCAAAAGAGTTTAAATGAATGCTTTGTTTTCTTAAAATTATATGGAGAACGTGAGATAGGGATAGGAGGTCATATCAAAGTGTTATAAAGGTTTGTCCGTCCATCTGGGAACAACGATCTTTGACAGTTTAAAAAAGGAAAATTTATCAAATTCTGATATTGATATACCGACTAAATTTAGTAGAGTGGATGGAAGCGAACAAATTAAGAAACGAAATTCATGGTGCAATCATAAATATTTAATTATTTGTGTAATTATACTATGAAATAGGACGTAGGCTTGATTAATTTGCAAGCAAAACGTACTTATATAATAATTATGACGCCAGTTAATCTAATAAGTTAACTAAGTGCTGACATAAAATTAGGTAGATAAGTAGATAGGCCTTTACCTCTAGACTATACACGATGAAAAGAGAAAGTAAAATGATAATTTCACTTAACCAAGTAATTTGTCAAAATATTTTCTTTGCGTCTGCTGTCTCAAATGAGTGCGCTGAATTTTCTCAAGATCTGAGTCTCTATTTTCTACCCTGCTTAATGACAACATAACAAGAGCTTTCGAGCTTCAAGTGTAAATTGAGAACGGTGACCAAGTTTCCGAAAATAACTTTCCTTTCACAATTTCCGTACTTCCGACAGAATCAATGTCATTAAATATTGCATTGTATTGTGCTTTCCAATCTGGCAAGTGCGGCAACAATATTATGTGTATATGGCTGCCATTGTATTGACCTGGCCCTCGCCCTCTATGAATGTAAATCAATTTCACACCAAACTGACTTTAAAAATAAACTTCCAAGCAGCCTCCCTCCTTTGCTCCGTGAGATTGAAAAGGAAAAGCGATGCTTGTTGTGCTGTGTCTCTGAGATTCTAAAAACACCACAATAGCTTTTCGTGTTAAATCAGTCATCCTTTTTATATACATGGAGCACTGAATACCTTTACTTTTTTCTGAAGCAACAACGAAAAAGCAAAACTTTACAAAAGAAAAGTAACCATGACTTTCTTTCCTATTCCTTATTAGTATTCACCATCACCCATACAAAGATTTTTTTATAGGCACGCAGTCAGCTAGCAGTCGCCTAACTTAAAGTTCAAGACATGCTCATCATCTTTATTCTTCCATTAATAATTAAATTTATTCCACATGAAAAAGCATCAGCCAAAAAAATAATATTTTAACTCTCATGAATAAAAAATTACATTTTCCAGTAAACACAGTATGTACACAGGAACATGTTACAAGAAGAAAACATTTTTTGAATTGAAATGTGTTCAAAACATGCTTCCCGTCACTTAAAGCATGACGATGACGATGACTACATCCTACATCTTATAATATGTATTTTTACTTAAACCTTCCCTCCAGTTTAGCTTCAATGATTTTTTTGTTTTTCATGAAGATTTACGTCATGTCAGTTAAAACATTTAACATAGCTTACATAACATGCATCGTGCTAAGCCATAAGTAACGGATTCTAAAGAGAATCATCAAAACTATCATGTTTTTTTTTACACCAAGCATTGTTGCTGTCACAACAATTTCAATTTGGACACACAAAAGGCGTATAAAATACATTGGCATGCCACTTTAATTTTCGTACTTTCACCGGTTGCTTTACTAACCATTGAAATTCCTCTAAACTTTTGTGGGATATTTTTATTTTTTTGGTGTACAGAAATATGTCGATTATTACATAATATTGACATGGCAACAAGCATGATTGCTTCTTTTCTTGGTAATGCTAAAAAACTTACATTTTCCCCATATTTTACTTTCACCTTGGTTGCTGGCTGACTTAAAAAAACCCATTTGGTGTAAAGTGTACGGAACGATGAAATTGAGAAAAAATGACGGTGGATTTTTTCCTTTTTTCTAATACTACATTGGATATTTTGTCACAATGGAAACATACGTCATTTGACAAATAAGAAGGGTAAAATAAACTTTTGAATTGTTAAAACCACTTTTTTCCAGAAATTTACAGAAAATCCAGGCCATTGCGCTTTACATTTTATATACTTTTCATTTTTTCCGTATTGAATATAAAAAAAGTTTGAATTCTTCGAATTTTTCTTGTTAATCTATTAACAGAATGAAAGCCTGTATGAATGCTTTATGTGTAAATGTTTACACTTTCTCCACACTGCTGGAGGAAATAAAACATGTATAAACACTTTGAAATGGTGATGTTTTATAAGTTATTGAAAATATTGAAAGTGTGTGTAGCTTTATGTGGAAAGCAGCGGTGATGATGTGAAAATGGAATGGAAGCTAATAAAAAAAAAACTTTGCTATTAAATTGATTGGCAGGCCATCTACCTTCAATGAAAAGTAGAGTTAGGTAAAAAAAAAGTAGTGGGTAAAAGATGTGCTAATAGTAGATCTATTACGGAGTCTGGAATGTTTCCTAATTTACTTTCACCGTGCATCAGACCGAGTGTATTATATTACCCCATATTAGTCACGACGATCCTACCCTACCTATGCAGAGGAATGTTAGATTGTTAGATGTACAAAGCGAAAAAATTTGTCCGTGTAAAAATGTTGTAAAGTATTAGAAATTTATATAGAAATATGACGTAAATTAATAATATAAATATGATTTAAAGGTAACACAGTACTTAAATGTATTAAAAACTAAAAAGTCTGCAAAGAAACTATCGCTTAAAGTTCTCGAGCAGATTGAAAACGTTTTTAAAAGCTTTAAAAAGGTAAATGGGTGATACATTGTAAATTAAATAGGATATATGTTGTCGTTGCGTCTATAGAATGAATGTGATTGCTATTGCTATGCTTCATGTTTATGATTAAAATATTTAAAAGAAATTCATATATTATCGAAAAACTTCTTGTGTGCAACAATAGTACAACAATGTCCGCTAACTTTTGTATAAAATATGTTAAATATTTATATATGTAAGAAGAATCAGTTGTTACTATGTGTACTGGTTGTTGACTGTTAGATAAATAATAAAATATGCATTAATTAAAATGTATTAATAACTGGATTTCCTTTCCGTAACGGTCTGAAGTGAAGTGAACATTTTACAACAAGATGATATTATGTAGAGCTGTATTCTATGAGCTATCTGTGACAATCTAATGTTTTATAAATATTATTATGCATAATGATTTGTAAGTGTGGGGTATATATATTTGCTAAAGTTCATGGGGGTACCAAAGTAACAAATTGGGTTTTTGGGTATACATTTAATATTTAATTACACTTAACATGTACATAAATGCTATAAAGAGCTTAATTAGTGGAAACTGGTAACATTCAAGATGTGCTAAATATGTAAGACAGAGAATATGAAATTTGAAATATATTATTAAAATAGTAAATAGTATATACAATATACATAGTAATTAAATTATGAAAAATATAATTTATTCATCATTAAAGGAATTTAATGTAAATGTTAGAACTAAATAAGTGCTTAATGCAGTTTTAGCGCTAGCACTCGTAAAAATGCTTCGACGTATGAAACAGAAGCCATGTTTCCGAAATTAAATTATGCTTAAAAAGTGTATAAAAAAAGAAAAGAAACTTTATAAATTGTAAAAATGAAAGCTGCTTTATACTTTTAAAATAAACTATTATCAATATTGTAACAAGAAACTGTATAAAAATAAAAGTTAAACCATAATAACTTTGCAAAATATTTAGTATGTCCATCTTAAACTTAACTGGTTTGATCGAAAGCTAAATATTTCTGTGTGCAATAATTAACTTATTTGGAGTTTCATTTTCATGAAATCATTTCATTCATCTTTCAAATCATATTCACTATACGCAAGACAGTTAAATGAAATGATTGATTAAAAGGTCAACGGTGAATCAAGCATAGCATACTACTGCATATTTGTCCAAAGTCATACTACTGCATTGAGGTGACCAAAGTCAAATCAATCGGCTATTAGTTGCCATGGATGTTTAAAAAAGCTGGTTTATGAATCCGTTTACGTTTATTACGTTTCTCAACCAATTACTACAAGGTCAGTAGATTCAATTCCCATCCCCCCAATTCAAAGTGTTCCAACAAAGTAATTGCCAATGCAATGCCAATTGCAAATTTACTCACATAAAATATAATAGGATACAAAAAGACATAAAAACGCTGGGCAACGTAAGAATTCTGCTAAAAGAGACAAGTCAAAAACATCGGCTTTATAAAAAAATAGATGATCCAAGTTGGATGATTCTCGTCCGTCACAAACAAACTACAAAATTGAAAACCAACAACAATAGTCAAACAGTTAAACAAACACTTGGCCAACAGCCATTAACTGGTCGTAATAAACAAAAGATTTTAAAACTTTGTTGCGAGGACTGCACTCTACACTGCACACGTATTTTCTTCCTGGTTTGTTGCGATTTCCGTTGAGGAAACATTTTAAAAGTTCATAGTTTGACTCGTTCTGTCTGTTCTTTAGCAGTTAACGAGCTGGTGGATTTTTAAAAGACTTTGGTTTCTACATAGCGTAGCAATTAAAGGAAAGCCTTCCTGGAAAGGGAAACATTAAATCTGATTTCATTGGAAACACGGTCAACAATCAAGACGTCTTGAGGGAAGCATGATGACATCAGCTAGCCCAAGTCCTAAATCTCCGGAGGTGTCGGAAAAGACCAAGAAGTATGATCGGCAACTGAGGTGAGTTAATATTTTAGAACAAATGGATATACTGTTGAGATTTTTTTTATAACTTATAACTGAATAGTAAATGTCTGATTAAATATTTTCAGACTTTGGGGCGATCATGGTCAAAATAAATTAGAGAAGAGCAAGATATGTTTAATCAATGCAAGTGCGACAGGCACAGAGATTTTGAAGTCCCTGGTTTTGCCAGGCTGTGGAAATTTTGTTATTGTTGATGGTCATCGTGTAACTCAGGAAGATATTGGAACAAAGTAAGATTGTCAGCATCAGCCTGCTTGTATTTAAATTTTTTATGTGGGTTTGGTTTAATGCATTAATTTCGTCCATTTTTTTATATTTCAGTTTTTTTCTGGATGTGGAATCCTTTGGAAAAAGTCGAGCGGATTCTGCTGTAAGATTTCTGCTAGAACTGAATCCTGATGTTTCTGGAGAAGCGATTGTAGATCATCCCGACAGCTTGCTTAATACTGATCCAAAGTTCTTCAATCAATTTACAATTGTGATAGGTTGTCATCTTAGTGAAAGGTAGGTTTTGGAAACCTAGGTTAACTAAAAAGTATTATGTACTGGAGCATTTATTTATGCAAGATAATTTCTAACTATTTTCAGGGTATTGTCAACTCTCTCCAAAACGTTATGGGAGAGTAACATTCCATTCATGAGTGTCCAGACAACTGGGTTTTTAGGATGGATCAGGCTCCAGCTAAATGAGCACGTTATCATTGAATCTCACCCTGACAACGAAAAGAATGATCTTCGTTTAGATGTCCCTTTTCCTGAACTCCAAAAACACATGGATGAAATTAGTTTGAAAGAACGAGAGGACGTTGTTAAGACCCCGTGGTTAATTGTATTGTACAAAGCTTTGCAAGCTTATGAGCAAAGGAACCAAAATGGATCTTCGACAAATAATAATGGTTCTCAAGATACTTTTCCAGCACTCAGTAGACAGAAGAGGGAGTTCAAGGAGTATCTTAAAGAATGTAAGATTTAGCCCTAACATGTTCATCAGTTAATTTTCTTCAAACGTTCATTTTGTCTCAATTTCCATTGTTTACTTTACAGATCTGGACAACTTTGGCTTGAATGTCAGTGATGATGTGTTTGAGGAAGCTGTGAAGGCTGTTAACACAGCTCTTGTACGGACAAGTACTCCTGATGAAGTGAAAGCAATCTTGGACGACCCTAAGGCAGCAAAACCAGAGAGTAAATTCTGGACATTGTGCGCAGCTTTAAAAGAGTTCATCACGGAAAATAATGGACAATTACCTGTGAAAGGTGCTTTACCAGATATGACGGCAGACTCTACTAAGTACATTGATTTGCAGAAAGTGTAAGTAGCAAAATGAACTAAAAATATGGGATAAATGCATATACATATGTAATGTATATTGGGGAATTATAATGAAGTGGCAATGTATATTTTGAAACAGTTACCGTGATAAAGCTGCAAAGGATGCAAATGAAATTTTCGACAAGGTTGGTAGGCAAGGATTGACTTTTACTGCGGAAGAAGTGCGCTTGTTTTGTAAAGAAAGTTATAACATCAGGGTTATCCGAGGATATCCAATTTATGAGGAATTGGCCAATGCCCCAAACTCTGTGCTGACTGAACTTGGTATTTTTACTAATTTTTAAAATCATAATTTTTATTTTTTACTATACATGCATGCATACGTTTTTACAAAGCTTTATATTCATGTTCATGGTTTGTTTTGTAGCACAAAATATCGAGGAATGTGATCTAGAACTTATGTTTTATATTATCCTACGAGGCTACCTTCGCTTTCAACATGAGTATAATTCTTACCCTGGCGCTACTGATGTGGAACCCGATATTTCCAGATTTAAGGTACAATTTGTTCGAAAATCTATCATCATAGCTTGTATGAACTTAACTATACTGTATACTTTATATATAAAGGCAACCGTCACCAAGGTTCTTAACGAATGGAATACATCAGTTGTCCCACGAGAAGACTGCATCCATGAAATATGTCGATATGGAGGAAGTGAGATCCCATCAGTTGCTGCATTTATCGGTAAAAATCATTGTTTTTCAAATTCGTTTTCATATTTAGTCATCGTTATGTCGTTCAAGATAGTGCCGTAATGCCAATTTAATTTTGTGTTGTCATACAGGTGGATGCGCAGCCCAGGAAGCAATTAAAATCGTCACTAGTCAATATGTTCCACTAGACAATACATTTATTTACAACGCCATTACGTCCACCACTCGTTCCATGAAATTGGGTGCAGATGTGTAACTTGCATCTTAAAATAAGTTTGTGTGTTTTAAGTCGTTAAATTAATATATATGTATAATAAAAACTATGAATTCAGAACTAAATAGTGCAGCATAGTTCTTCAGTTTGTTCCTATTGCATAAGTGTGGCTTGCAAAATAGCAGGCGCTAACAGAGAAACAGCTACTATTTACAAACGAGATTTTATGATCTTTTCTAAACAAATGATTATTCATAGAATATAAATATAAAAAACAGAACCATCGACTCAGTTACGCTAAATGTCGGAATATTTTATTCAAATTATTACTGTTTTGCTTTCTCATAAAACAAAACGAGCACACAGTACAGTTCATTACATATATTTTTTTAATGATGCAGTTTTACAATGCAGAGATAGAGTGTGTGTATGTATTTTTATGGAGTAGTAATAATGACATTGATTTTTTTATAGATAGTAAAACATTACAAACAACACAATTAAATAAGTATTTGATGCGCACCTTAGTAGCGAACAATATTTTCTTCTTTTTCACCACCACGACGATAAGTTTTCTTTTTTTTCAATAATGAACTTTTCCATAAAATAACAATTTAAACAATTGTTATAATTCATCAGGGTAATTTTTATAATTATTTAATTTCATTTTTTTCACAAACACCGAAGACAAAATAAAATACAAACTGCTTATGTCTGCGTACTCAAACTCGTTTTTATAACCGGAAAAACACAAAAAAACAAAGTAGTAATAATAATTATCATCATATTCTCCTCGCATTTGATACTCATCAAGAATATATATATCTTATCATGTTTGTTTTATCATATAATTGATCGAAAAATAATAATAATAGCAATTCATCATCAATAGTGTAAACTCAGTAAGAATTAATTATACATTTACATAAAGGAACGAACTAGCGTCCTATCTTAATGCGAGAAGTGCTTAAATCAGGAATTCTATACAGGGTGTTCTCATCTGTTTTTTTAATAATAATATAATATAACATATAATTTAAGAAATGATGCCCACATCCACATTGTTTCTGATTACATTACCACGATTGTAATGGCTGAAAATTAATAGTTAAGTCAGTGTCTTGCTGCTGTTGTAGATGTTGCTGATGTAGATGTTGTTTACCGTTTTTTTATCGAGAATGTGAGACGTAATTTTTTTTCATTAATTCAAGTTAAACAATAAATTTTCCCATTATGAGACCGACAAGCGCAGCGACTAAAGCCAGGACAATATAAAGCATCGGTACAGCTGGAGGACTCGCATTCGTACCCATTTGCATGATACTCCCACCGGCATCCCTTTGTTTTAACTGTTTCCTGATCCTATCCAGTTCCTCCTAAAAAACACATTAAACATTCAGCAAACAATTTTAGGATATAAATTTAGGGAATCGACAAAAATACGTGTAAAAAGATGATTGGTAAGTTAACTATTACTCACCCTTAGTTGCGTGTTCTCGCGTTGCAGTTGAAGCGATTCTTGCTGCAACTTCATTGTTGCGTCTCCGGTACCTCGGTTATCATCGGTTCCATACTATGAAAATAGTTTTAAATACATAAAGAAACATAAGAAAACACATAGGCCAATTGTTTTAAAACTAAGTTATAAATAAATACGCTATATTAGCTACACGCTGATTAGCATAAGCCTCAACTCAACCTATCTAATATCTTTGTCAGGAGAAATAGACAGGGGTTCATAAACACTACACGAGTCTAGTTATTCTTTTAACTCAAATGCATGTTAGTTCATGTGACCTTCTGCAAACGCATGAGAAATAAAAAATAAATTATGTAGGTATTCGTCGTAAACGTACAGAAGCTTGAGGAGATGAAACAGCATAATAAAAAGCAGTTGAATTAGGGTCCACGCCACCATCTCCCTTTTAAAAGAAAACAAAATAGACACGTCACGTCAAAACAAAAATAAAAAACAACAAAAAACAAACAAACAAAATATATACAAAAAATATTTTTGAACAAATATGGTAAGCTATGTACAAAATCTCCAAAAAAAAGTCTTTCCAGAATTTGCAAACAAACACAACCTTCTCAATTCTCAACTCTGTTGGAGAAATTAGTAACGAAAAACAACGGAATTAAAAAATAAAAACCTACTAAACATTTTTCATATTTGAGTAACGACTTCTCAGCAAACAATTGAATGAAATAAAACATGAAAACAAGCGAAAACTAATCACCACACCACCTTTAAAATCACTAAAATCGACAAAAATATCCCACTTGAAAATGCAAAAAAAATGTTCGGCTAAATCGCACCAATATAAACAATAAGACTCTTAAGGGATTAGATTTCTCAAAAACAATACCACTAAATACGATGCGGATTAAGTTAAGGTAAGGTCTGCCTTAGTTCCCAGAATTACTTGCTCCTTCCACCTCTTAGCTAACATACATACCCTTTCACCTTCATTCATTCAAATACAACCCAAAACTTACTTTATGTGACTTAGAAACACCAACATCCTCTTGCTTAGAACGGCTTAATTTCTCTTCCTGTACGACATTTAAATCGTTCTGACTTGCCGCATCCATAGGCAATTCGAATGCACAACGAAGTTTTGTATCCATCAGCTTTGTAGCATCCACGTCCTTCCACTATAATTTTTAGTAAAATTATAAAACACGATTAGTCTCTTAATGACATCTCATTTACAAGAGTTTTGCAGGTTTTATTACGTCCGTATAAAAACTTACCAGTGCATCCATATTGACATCGCCCTCCGGTGCATAAAGTGACTGAACCATGAATTTGTGCTTATTTGCAGAAGGTTCTAATTCACATGGTTGGAACACGACTAAAAATTTAAATTACAAATACAAATCACATATCAGAAATGTTGGATAGGAAATTAACAGCACGCGTAGGAAAGCTCAGCAGTTGCTTGGAACACATGCAGTCTATCATAATTATGTTTAATGTTTCATGCACAATTTATTTAGATGGGTGAGTAATCTTACCAGCTATGGAAATGGAATTGCCCGGTTCCAGAATTCCGGCATTCGGACGCACACAATAGCGCTTAGGAGCTGTTGTCTTTATTTTGAAGCATACTCGCTTATCCGATGGATTAGCAAGCTTCAATAAGGAAGTCGTAGGTACCGTAAATGGACCTAAATAATTTAATAGACGTGCACCAATTAACATTTGATAAAGGCAAAATATATATAAAAAGTTTCCAAACATAATATACAACATAGTCAACAAATATTTTACCTTTAAACTTGAGCTCATGCTCTGGTTCAATTTTCAAAATTTGTTCTGGCATGTTTCTCAGTTTTCTAGCAGGAGTTCCAAAATAGTCGAACCACTATCGCTACAAAACTGTCCCTAAATTGACACTGGACAGTTTTCTAAGGATCTGAAAAAAAGAAAACAAGAATATCCAATTAATGCTTAAGCACTTGCTTAAATTATTTACTACTTAAAACTATTATATACATACTAACTAAATGATCTACTAAAGGATGATATAATATCTACCTAAAAGTGCAATTTTTTACTCTAGAACATTAACGTTTATTAAACTACACACAACTTGAGGTTCATTAAATCTTGAAAAATTATTCTAAAATCAAAATATATCGAAATTCCAGTTTAACAACAAAATTATTCTCGACACTCAAAATAATTGATTTGACACATCTACTCTGCAGCTGATACATGAGTGAGTACATATACTTATACTTGATACAAAAGATTATAAAAATAGGATAAGATAAATTACGAAATCTTCTTATCTTATCAGCTGTTTCCCTACTTTTTCTTGTGCTATATTGTACCTACCTATTACATCACCTCAATCACCTATCTTGTCAATATAAAACTCACGGAGAAAGTAATTTTCACCCTCCACTTACTTGTTACGATAATAAAATTCCTAATTACACCAATAAATCCCAGGGCAGGTGGTGGTAGACGATCTTCTTGATTATATCACTAAACTCCTGTTCTGTCTTGTCGCCTAATAATCCTGTTGGCAGAAACCCCGATTTGGCCAAATCACAAAATAAATTGGACAAGCTTCTTCCCTCTCCTCCTTTCCTACTTTATTCCAATCACAAGGCCAGGTAGGTAAAAATCCACGCACGCTAATTAAAAAAATCCACCAAAAAAACTGCCAGCCAACAAAATGCACTGTTGAGTGTTCACTCACAAAAAAAATCTCACTCGTGGAGTAAATATGAATGAAGTCGTTCACTTGCACCAAAAAACACTCTCAACTCAACAACGTTTGCGATCTCTAAATACACTTGACTCATTCAATTCGCCAAGATCAGGAATGAAATGCAGAAAAACGATAGCTAGCTAGCTCTTGTACCCTATCCCTCGCTATCCAACATTGACCGCTAGGTTTCTCGCTAATTCAGAAAAAAAAGTGAAAATGGATAGTTCCGTCTAGCTAGTAGAAAGTCGTCTAGGGGAAAAGCCAGCTGGCAATTGGGTTTGGGACAAGCATACTAAACAAATCCGCTTGCGCTCCAAAATCAAGTCGCTTTTTTTCGTCGTCATCATCATTCTACTGTTTACATTCTCATATCACATCACCCTGTCAACAAGTAAAATGCAATGCA